>CM076582.1:1274864818-1275015625 GCA_034641835.2 Pinus albicaulis
CCACAACCTATATCCCTTAGTTCCATCACCATATCCAACAAAGATATATCTTTTTGATTTAGGATCTAATTTAGAACGCTGATGTTTCAGAACTAGAGCATATGCATCACAACCAAAAACTTTTAGTTTAGAATAATCACATGGATAACCTTTCCATACCTCTTGAGGAATTTTGCATCCTATTGCAGTTGATGGTGATCGATTTACCAAGTAACAAGCTGTAGAAACCGCTTCTGTCCACAATTCCTTCTGCAAGTTGGCGTTACTAAGCATACTTCTTGCTCTCTCTAGGAGAGTCATGTTCATGCGTTCAGCAACTCCGTTTTGCTGAGGAGTATATATAGTGGTTTTATGTCTTTCGATCCCATCATCCTTGCAATAATTATCAAATTCCTTTGAAGTAAACTCACCACCATTGTCAGTTCTTAAACATTTAATGGTTCTTCCAGTGATGTTTTCAACTAATTCTCTAAACTGTTTGAAAATTGTGAATACATCAGACTTCTTCTTTAACATGTAGACCCACACTTTTCTAGAGAAATCATCAATAAAAGATACAAAATATGACGATCCTCCATATGAGGTTGTAGGAGATGGACCCCAAACATCAGAATGGATATAATCAAGGATTCCCTTACTATTATGTTTTCCAGTTTTAAACTTCTGCTTGCTTTGTTTCCCATATAGACAATGTTTGCAGAAATCTAACTTAGAATATTTTAAACTAGGAAGTAACTTACGATCAGATAAAATTTTTAATCCTCTTTCGCTCATATGGCCCAACCTTTGATGCCATAAATGAATAGAATTACTGTCATTTTCAGATACTGTAGAAGCATGATCTGACTCTGTTATTCCTTCTAACTGAAAAAGATTTCCAACCTTCTTTGCTTTCATTACTAGTAAAATTCCTTTATAAACTTTCATTACTCCACCTTGAATAAAGGTTTTATATCCATTAGTGTCTAGTATTCCTAGTGAAATGAGGTTTTTTCTTAGTTCAGGTACATGTCTTACATCAGTTAGAATTTTATATGTCTCATCAAACATTTTAATCTGGATGCTTCCAATTCCCACAATATTACATGAGGCATCATTTCCCATATAAACCACTCCATCATTGATTGACTTATAAGTTTTAAACCATTCTCTATGAATGCACATGTGATTTGATGCACCAGAATCTAACAGCCAATGTTGATCATGATTAGACAAACTAACTGATAACACTTCATCACTCATACCTGAAATCAATGTCGAACCTGTATCTGTCGTGTTTGCTTCTTTCTTCTCTTTCGAAGAGTCTCCTTTGGATGTTTGTTGTCTCTTCCAACAGTCCTTCTTCAAATGTCCTGATTTGCCACAAAACCAGCACTTTACCTTACTCTTCTTCCCTTTCGATTTTGAACGCGAGTTGTTGTGCTTACTGAAGCGTCTTTCTTTGGAACGACCTCTGACCATCATTGCTTCTGATGTAGAGGTTTCTGAATTTGACCTCTTCCTTGTTTCTTCGGACAACAAAGCTCCAACAAAATCATCAAATTCAAGGGTTTCTGATGAACTAAGACTTATAGAAGTAACAAAATGATCCCATGACTCGGGCAACGATCATAATAAAGTGACAGCTTTATCTTTTGATTCAAATTTTACTTCTATACTTTCTAATTGCACCAGGAGAGTATTAAAGGTATTCAGATGATCATTTATCGTCGTACCTTCTTTCATGCACAAGCTGTACAACTGTCGCTTCAGAAGAATCCTATTGGTTAAGGATTTTGTCATGTACAAATTTTCAAGCTTTGACCACAAACCAGCAACAGTTTTCTTTGACACGATGTTAAACAAAACATCATCCGCCAAACACAGTCGAATGCCGCTCAGTGCTCTTTCATCCAGATCACTCCATTCATCATTTGTCATGGTGTAAGGCTGTTTGGATTTTCCCAACAGCGCCTTCGCCACGCCTTGTTGCACGAGTAGATCATACATCTTCACTTTCCAGATCTCGAAGTTGTTTTTGCGATTAAACTTCTTGATCTCAAACCGGGCACTTTGTGTTTTTGCCATTTTTAGTAGCTCGTGTCACAAAAAAAAAACAATCTCCAATTTCAGCTTTTTAATAAAGAATGCCCTTTTTAATAAAAAAATGCCTTTAAAAAAAAAAATACCCTTCACCTTCCTCTAAAGTGCCTCTCACTTCATACCATATGCAAATGGTATTAAATAACTAAAAAAAAAAAGTCAAATCGATTTTTTAAACCACCACTTCCAAAATCGATTTATTGTGACCACTTCATAAAATACCATGTGCAAATGGCATTATTAAATGTCAAATCGATTTTAAAGAAATACTATCATACAAATCAATTTATTCTAATGGGCCACCCTTAATATAATCGATTTATTTTTTGAATACACATTGACTCAATGTAAAACATTTTTAGAGTCAATTCAATACAAATATAAATCGATTTTTAAAAAACAAAACGACTTCTTAATACCATGATGTTAAAATCGACTTTTTTTTTTTGTTCAAAGGCATAAACCAGCGTTATAAAGACTGCATATCGACTTAACTTCGCATCAGCTTCAAACTTCAAATTGACTTACGCTTTATTGACACATCTCTTCAAAATTTCAATCGACTTTAACACGGACAGTTCAACCACATTGCTTCAACGCTGCGAGTCTTCTCCATTCAACGCTGTTCAAAATTTCAAATTCGGCTAACCGGTCCACGGTAATCTGCGCACATCAAAAAACTGGCCACGACTTCTGCAATCACATACGCAGATGAATTTCACGGCTCACAGCTTCAAGTCATGGACAGGTCGAATAGATCATAAATTCTCACGGTGTACAACGTCAGCTCTTTCGATTTACGGCTTTGCTTGACTCTTCCACACAGACAGAAGATTTCAACACAACGCCATTCAGCAAAACCACCGTTCAACAAAAAACCACAGCGGGTCTTCGACACACAGATCAATTCGACAGCTCAACAGTACGCTTTGATACCAATTGTTGAGCTCAGCAGCGGAATAACAAAATAAAACGTACAGAACACACAACATTCAAACACACATAAAGACAACAGATTTTTAATGTGGTTCACCCAACCAATCTGGGCTACGTCCACCTAACAGGGCATCGACAATCTCATTAATCAACTGCAGAAATACAATAGCAAAGTTTCTCATCTGCTCAGCTCTTCCTCACAACACATTCCTCATTATGCACACTTGCCTCTACGGGCTTACATTTTATAGCTGGAAATGGCAACAAACTCATAAATTCTCTCACAACAAATATAGGATGCATTAACTCCTCATCAGAAACTGATGGAGTCAATGTAGCAACAAATCCTATTGTTGTCACCTACATGAGATTTTCCCTAGATTTAATTAAAAAATAAGAAATAAAATCTCAACACGAAACGCGTCGACACAAATTTCTTATATGTGATTTTTACCGAAAATTTCTGATATAAAGTTTCTTTTTATTGTGCTAGTGAGTCATAAGATGTCCTCCTCCATGTAAAATTAAAACTGAAGACTCCAATAACTTCTTAAAGAAACTGTAAAAATCACAACCATGATCATAAAGATAGAAAATAGTTATAAACAACAGAGCATCAAATAATTTTGCAACATGAAAATATATATTACATGCCACAACAAATATGAAGCAACATGACTAGTTAAATAATTTTGTAGCAGAGAATTCAAGAATAGGACATCAAGTAAGAAGAACACAAAAAGGGTGGAATGGATAAGATGATGGCAACAACAGAATGTATTGATTGAGACCCTAGTATGAATATTACAGAATTGTTCACAAAAGTAAATCAAAATGGTTGGTATGATAAATGCTCACTTATTTTATGTTGAATGAAAAATTTCTATGAGCAATAGTCACTCGATGGACCCATCCATATTGAATGAAAAACTGCTGTGAGAAATAGTCACTCGATGGACTCATCCATAGAGAGAGTGAAAAAGACACCTTAGAGAGGAGCTTCTCGATGGTTCCTGGTTGGAGTAGCAATCCATATGGTTGAGAGACTGTAGAAGATGTGAACAATTGATATCTGCAATAAGTGGCTACCAGAGAAGTAGAAGTCATAGTAAGCCTTGTATACATGTGTCTCCCTATCCAAATGGTGGTTTTTTTTGTTGAGATACCTATGCAGATCAATATGCATGGTTGATGTATAATAAAAATACTTCTCTAAGAAATAGAGATCCAATTTTTTTTTTGCATTCTTGCTCAGGACAAGTGAGGCATTGAGGGTGGAGGAGATGTTGAGGGGCCTCGGCATATGTTTGTCATCATACATAATGTACTAGGTAAATTTGAGTAATACTTGGTAAACATATGATGTAAATTTAATAGGTGGGTGAGATTGGGTATAACCACTCCAACCGAGTCTCTTGAGTATAACAACACATTAAGACTAATATAAATCTCGTTGGAATTCCTCCCCTAATTCTATTGTTATTTGTGTATTTTCGTGTGTTCTGGCTTACATCAAGATGTATCGTGCCCTTGCATGTTGTTAGACTTGCAAAAACCTAATTCAACCCTGAAACCCTATTACTTAAAAATCTTTACTTCATAACATTGAAAATTTGACTTGAATACTTTTGCTCTATACCTTGTAAATTTGTAGTTCCTTGACAAAACTGACATTAGTTTACCATGTTCATTGTAACTTATGTATGATTTTTTTAAAGCATAAGAACTAACTTTGTTTTAAAATAATTTCATTTTATAGTTTTTATCACAATTTTTATAAAACATTTTATGAAAATCAAACTCTAGTTATACTTTTTGTAGCAATGTCAATAATACACAACTCTTGATGCAATATCTTTTGTGTAGCTTACATAATTCTCATTGAACACTCTTAACCAATTATCTCATTTCTGTTGTTTCAATTCACTCCATGTTGGTCAATAATAATTTTGCTTTCACTTCATCAAATTCCAGAAATAAATTCTTGAAGAAATACACTTCCTATTCCTTAAATTTTGGTGCATTTATTTGCATGTGGTTACACAATCCTTAGATTATGGCATCTATTCATGGGTTGAATAATTTAACATGGATCTTAAGGGTATAACCCGACACAATTGTAATGAGGATCAAACAACCTTAAACCAATTTTCCCTTTTGTTGTATTGATGGCAAGTAACACAACATAATTTCATATTAAAAACGCTTTTTAAAGGGTTACCTGTAGTTTTTGTCCAACTTTGAAATTTACTATTGGTATTACATTCCTCCTTTTAATTGATTGGAAGACTACAATTGTTCTTTTCACTCATACTTATGTACTTGAAAGCGTTTTTGTTCACATACTTTTTATATCTTGAGATGAGACTTACTCCAACAAAACAAAACCAAAACCGTAACATATGAAAGCAGTGTCAAAATGGAAAATTTTGCAGCACCTTATTGTTTCATGATAACCATCAACCTTTTTGTAAATGATATGATCATTTTTTTTCGGTAGAAAATCTATGCTTGCATCTTTTAATCATTTTTGTTGGTTGTGACAATACCCTTTTCCTTTCAAAAACACTACTGATAATTTCAAAATGGTTCCAATGACTGAACAACTTTCCTTTATGAAATTTCACACTGGTTTTAGTTTTGAAATGAACTCAGGTAAGACAAAAACAACAACTTTCCTTTGAAATTTCACACCGGTTTTAGTTTTAGTTTTGAAATGAACTCAGGTAAGACAAAATATAATGACAATGGAGCATTCTCGTAGGGTATTATTTTCTCAAAACATAGCAATGTTTTTATCACTCTAGTGGAAATTCATATTGCGTATTTTTTTCCTCAAAACAGAGAATTCTCTTTATCATTCCTATAGTCTACTATTATCTTCTAAAAAACAGAGCAGTCTTATGGACTATATTGACTCAAAAATGTAGCATTGTCGTTTTCTATCAATTCCGGAGATTATCATTTTCTCAAAACAAAGTATGCATGTAGTCTATTTTGGCTTCAAAACATAGAATTCATGTAGTCTTCAAAAACAAAACATTATTGTAAGCATATTATCTTAGAAATAGATTATTCTCTTAATAATGCCTCTCAATATTTAACTTTGAAAATAAAACTTCTCATACTACAAAAAAAAAATGGTTGTACTTCAATGAAATAGTTCTTTGGCATCCTCTTGAAGCTTGTTTCCTAATAGGCAGAGGATAATGTGAACTCTCTTCTTCTTGGTGGTTAAACTCAACATATCCATGATGGCTTGCTTTCCTATTTGTATGGGAGACTCGGGTTTTTTAAGAAGTTGGAATGTTTAGTTTGTATAGGTATGGGATAAAAATATAAGAGATGTAAGCTAGGATAAGTTTTTAGAGTAGGAAAAAGAAAACATTATAATGGGAGATGAGATAATAGTATGAAAGTAGGATTTGAATGAAATGAAGTATTGCCTTCCTTTTCCTTTTTTTTTTTTTTAATGAGGTTTTAACCATAATTGTTTTTGGGAATAATAACACAAAAGATATTTTTATAGACATCTTTGAAACATCTTTCAAAATGTTTTTGATTTTTGTTTTTTAAATTTGAAAGCATTAAAAACTAAGCCTTATTAACTTATATTCACCTCCTTTGATGTGATGTTTGTCTTTCTTTCTTTGGCTTATGTTAGAGAAATTTTACCCTAAGGATTTTACTCTTAGTTTTGAGTACTTTCTTTCTCTCAGGAAACTTCTTATTTTCTTCTTTCAATTGTTCATTTTCTTCCTTCAATTGTTCAATTTATTCTTCCAAAGCTAGATTGTGTCCTGAAAGTAGTTCATTATGTACTTTGAGATTTAGAGGAATATTAGCTATGATGTCTCCAAAAGTTGTAATATCACTAAGTATAGGAAACAAAATCGTAACTCTTTGTTGCAAATTCCGAGAGTAAAATTGTAATGGTGTTGCTTGTTGAGATTCAACAAGAAGATCCTAGTGAAAATTATGCACCTACACTAGGATGGAGTCTCAGGATATTTTTAGGTGGATGTCTATTTATAGATGCATGAGAAAATGCTATTTATAGATGAGGTCTATTTATAGATGTATGTGCAAGTTCTGTCGACTATTATTATCCCTTAATATTAGTTGGACAATAAACAATAATCTATTCTCAGTGAGCACTTGAAATAGTTAACTGAAGTGGAAAACCAGTTAGCTATAGGAATTTCAAGTTGAGTGGTTGGTTGGTGGGACATGCAAGAGGACTTAATTGTAACTGAGTGATTTGAAGTTGTAACAGACTTGGAAGTGTATTTATAAAAATTGTAAAGTAGTTTAACTCAGTTGTGATAGTTGTAACTGAAGATACACTAGTGAGAGATCAAGTGAATTAATTATTAATTAATTCACAATCAGTGGCCTCACATGCAACTGAATATTTACTACTATTAACTACTTGCATGTCAGATCTAGTGGGGACCCAGTTGAGATGTAGGTGAAAGGGACAGATTGACTATCAGTTGCACACATGCAACCACACACACATTGGATGTGCCCATGAGGATTGCACAGTCAAGGCAAACATGATTCCATTTATTCAAGGATTTCTATCAGCTGAGATTGCGCAGTCAAGGCAAGCAAGATTCTATTCATTCAGGGATTGCTATTAGCTGGGATTGCGTAGTGGAGGCAGTCTGTTTAGAGACAGTAATTTGGCTAAGGAACTTGCCAATTTTTGTATGACAGTGGGAGGTAGTTAGCTATTGTACTGAGAGCTCTTGGATTGGAGCTTTGTATGTATTTGTTTCATGATCCATGATATAATACATAATAGAAGATAGTGGGGTTTTCAGCTATATGCTTTCCCCGAGTAAATTATAAGAGTTATGTGTGATTGATCTTTCTTCATGATATTGCTATTGGTGATTGTGTTTTAAATTCCGCAAAGATTTTGTAGAAGAGATTCTGTATTTAACAATGGCATATAATTGTTAGATCAGGAGAATCCATGCAATACATATATTGTATTAAATTTCTTCATGGTATAAGAGCACAAGAGATTGCAATTTTGAAGCAGGAGCTGAGTTTGTTGGTGGAAAGAATTTGAATTTGCAGAAAGACTTTCTTGGTGCTGCAGTTGATTCAAGATCGAAATGGCTTTCAATGGCTTGCGGCTAGAGTATGCACTTGAGGTCAACTCGAACAAAATTTCTTAGAAGGACAGGATGGAGGCGGTGCTCAAAGATAATGGCTTGAAGGAATTCATTGACAATGATGTTCCTAAGCCTGCATCGTCAGATGCTGCCAATCTTGATGCATGGCAAAAGAAAGTGGCAAAGGCAAGGAGGATTCTATTGGAGGGAGTACGAGACCACATTGTCTCAAGCCTCCATGCGAAAGCCACACCATATGCTATGTGGAAGGCTTTTATGGATCTTTTCCAAAGCAACAACGACCATAGGAAATTGGCGCTCAAAGATAAACCCAGGAAGATCAAGATGGAAAAGGGCGACAACATTCCAAAGTATCTCACAAAGTTTGTCCAATGTCGGGATGAACTGGGGAGTGTAGGAATAATTGTTCCTGATGATGATTTTGTGAGATTGGCTCTCTTGGGACTTCCTAAGAGTTGGCACAATTATGTAGAATCTTTCAACGAAAGGGAAAAATTTCTGGATTGGGAACGACTGTGGTTGGATCTGGTGCAGGAGGAGTTCAGGCGGAACACTAGAGATGATTCTTCATCAAAGCATGATGATGAAGAGGATTTTTCTTTGGCTTCCAAGACGAAGAAGGGGAAGGGGAAGAAATTCCATTCTAAATCTAAGTATAAAGGCAAGAAGTTGGATATGTCCAAGGTGAAGTGTTTTCACTGTCACGAACATGGGCATCTTGCTACTAACTGTCTGCAAAAGAAGAAGAAAAATAAGGTTGTTGGAGCTGCAGCTGGTGAGGTCCTTGCCTCGAAATTTAAACTTGTCTTATCCTTGATCACATGCATGGTGTCAAGTGCATTGGGATTGATGTGGTATTTGGATAGTGGCACTTCCTTTCACATGACAGGAGATAAGAAACTTTCAATGACTTGGAGGAGAAATATCTCCAGATGCATATAGAGATGGGTGACGATGGAAGATATAATGCGACTGGCATTGGTACCATTACCTTTCAAAGCGATTTAGGTAAACCTTTTCAATTGAAAGATGTTATGCATGTTCCAGGTCTGAAGAAAAATTTGGTCTTAGTCGCAATGTTGGAGGACAGAGGCTATGACGTTGTTTTCAACAATTGAAAAGATTTCCTGTGACATAAAACAACGGTTCAAGTCGAGAGGATAGTGATTCAAGTTAAGAATCTCTACAAGTTGGAGGTAGATGGTTGCGCTGCCATGATGGGAAAGGCAGAAAAAGTGGTGAGCCGAGATGAGGGCGAATTATGGCACATGCGATTGGGCCATATTCATCACGGAGCCTTGAAAGTCATGCATCAAATACCTACTGGACTTCCAATGGGAACACTTGCTCAGTTAGATCAGTGCAATGGTTGCACCATGGGGAAGTATGTAAAGTCCAACTTTCATGAAAAGGAGAACCGTGCTTCAGGGATCCTTGAGAGAGTTCACACACACATGTGTGGACCATTCTCGGTTGCTTCAAAAACAAAACATAAGTACTATGTTATTTTTGTTGATGATTTTTCTCGTAAATTCTGGATCTTCTTCATGCAGAAGAATAATCAAACATTCTCAAAGTTCTGTGAGTTTAAAGCATTGGTGGAGAAAGAGTTGGGGAAGCAAGTGAAGGCCATGAGGAGCGATAATGGTGGAGAATACATCTCTAACGAATTCAAGAACTTCTACAACCAAGAAGGAATTCAAAGAGAACTCATAACGCCTCATAACCAACAACAAAATGGGGTCGTGAAGAGGAAGAACATAATGATCATGGGTGCAGCACGAGCAATGTTGCATGATCAGGGCCTACCAATGCATTTGTGGGTGGAAGCATGCAACACTACGGTTTATGTGCAAAATCATTTTCCTCATAGAGTACTTGGCATGAATACACCTGAAGAAGCTTTCACTGGTAAGAAACTAGATGGTTCACACTTTAAGATTTTTGGCTCATCTGTTTATGTGCATGTAACCAAGGACGCCAGGAAGAAGCTAGAGCTAACTGCTGAAGTTGGGATATTTGTGGGGTACACAGAAACACCCCATAATTATCGTGTGTATTTTCCAAACAGTCGAATGACTATGGTGCGACAAGATATAAAATTCGATGAGGGGAAAGCCATGCGGTTGTCCCTTGAGAGGGAGATGGACTTGCATGCGGAGCTGTTGGTTCCCAAAGGTGAGTCTCTAGATGTGGTTCAACTAGAGGAGGAGGTTCATGGAGTGGAGGAGTCCAGTCACGCAAATCCAACTATTAGAACTGGCAGAAGGCGTACCACAGAAGATGATAGGATGAGACTTGATGTTGCACACAATGTAGGAGCCCCTACTTCACAGTGTAGACAAAGGCAGTCTCTTGATTGATTTACTGGATACATGGCTCTCATGAGAAAATGTATTGTGACTGAGCCATATTCCTTTCAGGAAGCAGTGCAGGAGCCCACGTGGGTAGATGAAATGGTGGAGTATGACTCCATTGTAAAAAACAATGCTTGGAAAATTGTTCCAGGGTCGGTTGATAAATAAGTGGTAGGTTCGAGATGGATCTACAAGGTAAAGAAAGCTGCTGATGGGAGTGTTGAGAAATACAAGGCCAGAATTGTGGCTTCTCATAGATTGAGGGGATAGATGATGAAGAAACCTTTGTACTTGTCACAATGTATTCTTCCATAAGGACCATCATTGCTCTCTCAGCGCAGATGGGCTGGCGCATTCATCATATAGATGTGAAGACTGCATTTCTCAATGGGATCATTGAGGAATAGGTGTAAATAGAGAAGCCTGAAGGATTTGAGATCTTCAACAATGAGTTGCATGTGTGCTGACTCAAAAGAGCGTTGTATGGGTTGAAGCAAGGACCCCATGCTTGGTACGCTAAGATAGACAACTATTTCACTGGACTGGGCTTCACCAAAAGTGAAGTGGATGCAAACCTATACCAAATTGTGGTGTAGGGTAAGCCATTAATCATTGTTCTTTATGTTGATGATTTAATATTGACTGGTGATGAGCAACTGATACACTCATGCAAGGAGGACCTTGAAAAGGAGTTCGAGATGAAGGATATGGGCCTCCTTCATTATTTCCTTGGATTGGAAATATGGTAGTGAGATGGTGAAGTTTTTGTGTCTCAAGGAAAGTATGCAAGGGAGATACTGGGTAAGTTTCACATGGAGGGCTGCAAACCCATGGATACTCCTCTTCCAGGAAACTAGAGGAAAGAGGATGCTACTTCTAGAGAGGTAGTGGATGCTACTGTCTATTGACATTAGTGGGTTCGCTAATGTATCTAGTGAACACGAGACTGTACAATTTCTATGCAGTTAACCAACTAAGTCAAGCGATGGTTAAGCCTACCAATCTCTTTTGGAAGGCGGGAAAACATGTCTTGAGATACCTGAGGGGAACATCTGAGTATGGTTTATGGTACAGATAGACGGATGAGGTGAAGTTGCATGGCTTCACGGATGCAAATTGGGCAGGCAGCCCATCAGACAGAAAGAGTACATTAGGGGGGATCTTTAGCGTTGGATCTACAATTGTTTCTTGGTACAATAGGAAGCAGAGACCCGTGGCACTCAGTTAAGGGGAAGTGGAATACATGGCAGCGAGTCAAGTTTCATGTGAGGCTATCTGGATGAGAAAGTTCTTGGTTGGTTTGTTTGGTTCTCATTTATATTGACAGTGATTCATTGTGATAATCAGAGTTGCATTAAACTCTCGATTAATCTTGTGTTTCATGATCGACCTAATCATATTAGATATTGTGTGCAGAGGAAGATCATGTTGCTTTAGTACATTCCTACGGAAGATCAGGATGCACATATCCTGACGAAGGCGCTCACCAGGAGAAAATTCGAATACCATAGAGACATGATTGGGGTGAAGGATAATCCCTTTCTTGTTGAGAGGGAGTGTTGAGATTCAACAAGAAGATCCTAGTAAAAATTATGCACCTACACTAGGATGGAGCCTAACGCTATTTTTAGGTGGATGTCTATTTATAGACGCATGAGCAAATTATGTTTATAGATGAGGTCTATTTATAGATGTATGTGCAAGCTCAATTTATAGATTGCATGTATATTTATAGATGCATGTCGACTATTATTATCCCTTAATATTAGTAGGAAAATAAACAATAATCTGTTCTCAATGAGTACTTGGAAATGGTTAACTGAAGTGGAAAATTATTTATCTATAGGAATTTCAAGTTGAGTGGTTGGTTGGTGGAACATGCAAGATGACTTAGTTGTAACTGAGTGATTCGAAGTTGTAACATAGTTGGAAGTGTAGTTATGAAAGTTGTAAATTAGTTTAACTCAGTTAAGTGAGTTAAACTCAGTTGTGCTAGTTGTAACTGAAGATACCCTAGTGAGAGATCAAGTGAATTAATTATTAATTAATTCAGAATCAGTGGCCTCACATGCAACTGAATATTTACTACTATTAACTAAAAGAATGTCAAATCCAGTGGAGACCCAGTTGAGATGTAGATGAAAGGGACATATTGACTATCATTTGTGACATTATCGGTTGCACACATGCAACCACACACACATTGGATGTGCCCATGAGGATTGCGCAGTCAAGGCAAGCAAGATTCCATTCATTTAGGGATTGATATTAGCTGGGATTGCGCAGTGGAGGTAGGCTGTCTGGAGACAGTAAATTGGCTAAGGAACTTGCCAATTTTTGAATGACAGTGTGAGACAATTAGCTATTGTATTGAGAGCTCTTGGATTGGAGCTTTGTATGTAATTTTTTCATGATCCATGATATAATACATAATATAATATAGTTGGGATTTTAGCTATATGCTTTCCCTTGGTAAATTATCTGTGTTACGTGTGGTTGATCTTTCTTCATGATATTGCTATTGGCGATTGTGTTTTAAATTCTACAAATATTTTTTAGAAGATATTTTGTATTTAATAGTGGCATATAATTGTTAGATAAGGAGAATCTAAGCAATACATATTTTGTATTAAATTTCAACATTGCTTGTACTCTTTAATTCTCTTCTTATGTTTTTTTTGTTGCACATGGACTAAATTGTTGTTGATGGACTTATTTTTATTTAGTAGTTCATTCGCAGTTTTGAAACCATTTGGAAATCTTGAATAAGATAAGTTCCTCTATGTTTTTCAAAGATGAGAGTAGTTGTCGTAGAGGTGGAAAAATTGTTGATAGTACCTCAGAATTAGAATAAGGTTAGAACTTGTAGAAGTAGAAATAGTACTCCACAAAAACCTATACAATATTCTCTAAACTTAAGAATTGAAAACTTATTCTAAAGTATTCCCCTAGGATTATTGTCTAATCATCATTAGAGAGTATCTACAACTTTGAAATAAAGATGAAACCACTAGGTATATATTTTATTGGGAATTCTCAATTGCCAATTGCTTGGTTTTCCAATGAAAAATCGAGTTTAGATTGTGCCAGTATCCTATATTTTCACAACTAAACTCATTATTTTATTTTATTTTCATTTTTTCATATTTTTTGAAGTAAATATAAAATGAAAGAGGGGGTGGATGGAGTAAGGAAGTATGGTAATCTTGTGAAAATAAAAAATTTGAAGTCATGATTTGGTAGTAGCAGTAAGATGGATGAATAGATAAAGGTTTTAACTTCAAAATATATAAGGTTGATGATTGACGTCATAAAAAATATGTTTTCTCAGAGGATTCGTTGCAGTAATTTTGACTTGACATAATATATATCTTGATTTCAATCGCCTTAATCTTGATACATCTTTAAACATTGAAGGGTTGTTGGCGTTGTTGGTTAATAGTTGAATGCAAGCTCCAAGGATTTTGAAATTTATTGATGAAATCAACATCAAATAATGTTCCACTTAGATTGAATGAAATTTTTATATTTCATACCATTTTGCATGAATTTTCACAACTTGACTTTTAATATCACTCGTCCATAGGTTTGACCCTTTGGATTCTCCTCGGACCTACAAAAACTTAGCACTTGCCTGCAATAAAATGTAAGATTATGGGGAATAAAACTGATCGACATTTATCCTTCCAAGGATTATGTAAAATAATTACAAAAAATGCATATGAATTAAATCCAAAGAAGATAAACAAAGAAAAATGCATTTGTTTACCAGCCGAGAAGTGGTGGTCACCAATACCTCCCGACAATATTTTGTTCACAAAATATTTGTTTTACTTCCTATTAGGGTGCTTCCAAAGCTCGAATGAAGTGGAATAATATGGATAATTCTAGAGAAAACACGTTTTTAAAGTGAATTAAAATGATGTGCTAATCATGATGAAGATCATCCTACTTGATGGAGTTGTCTGTGAAGTTTTGTCTAGAACAATAGTCACTAATTGAAGCATAAAATTTTCATAAAAGGTCTAATTGATGTGATTCCATTTGGAGATTGTTACACAGTAATTTGTCACCCCATTCACTTCCCATCCCTAATCTTGAAGTGACCTAAGATGAAAAATGTGCAGTATATCCACCATGGAGAATACATCAAGGTATCCCTTGAAGACCAACAGAAAGTCACCTTGAATATTTTGTGAAGAAGCTCAGCTTAAAATCTAAATATATGGGTCAAATTTCTTTGTTGGTTGCCTTCCTGAGCTAATGAAATGTTGCAACACTTTGACCTAGCACCGCCAACATTATTTTTTATAGGAAAAAGCGCACTGAACCTCTTCTGGCAGTTTTTCCTCAAATGGAGAGGAATCTTCGTGCACTAGAAGCTTACAGAACATCGAGCTGGATATGGTTCTGCTAGGTCCCTATAACAATAGTGTATACCTTTATTGTTATTATTAGTGTATACCCCTTAATTTTATTGTTTTTCCCATGTAGTCCCCATATTTTTATTATTGTGCCCCATAGTATCCCACTATTGTTATTATTGTTCCCTTACATTGTTATTGTTATGTTGGATACGATTATATTGTGACCCCTTGGACTCCTATATATAGAAAGGAGGTTTTTTCATTTGAATCATCCAAGAATTGTTCATTTATGTAATGTAAAGGAGGTTTTCCCCTTGAAGATGTTGATTTCTAAGTCGTTTATCTATCTTTTCTTCTATTTTGTGAGTTGGTTTCATAACATTTGGTATCAGAGCTTGTGATTCTAGGGTTTCGCTTATTCAAACAGGTCATATTGGATTTTTCGCTAAAAATGTTTTTCTATGAGGCCTCAGATGATGAATTTTTTACTGCGTGGATTCAAAATCATAATTAAATTCGTGTACAAATTTCAGACCTTAGTTCCCAATATTGTCGGAGATATGATCTATGGAAGTTAGGGTTTTTTCCGGCTCCAGAATTTCATCTCAAACATGCGACTTAGGGAAAATCATCATAGATTTTGTTTCAGGCATTGGATTGGAATTATCTAAAAAGTGGCAAAAATTGCATGGACTTTAGTTTAGTGTGTATTTATTTCAGAGCCGAAGGTAAAAATAGTGTCATGTACGACACCATACAAGTTTGCTCTACTGAACCAACCCATAATTAGGCCATTGTGGGAGATCAGGAATAACTTTGCCTTGAAGAATCCCAATTAGGTCTAACATGTGACATTGGAAATAAGACTCAAAGGGCTACTATAGGACCTAATTTCACATCTTGGAGATCCTAAATTGCAAAGTTACAACCGTTCTAAGATCGAGCTCCTAAAAGCAAGAAAAATGTGTGTATTTTTTAAAAACAAATTGCATACCTTTTGTTTGAAAAAATAATTTGAAGTGATTCCAAGGGAATATGGAAGCATAGATATTTGTATTGAGTTCTAAAATGCATCCAAAAAATAATTCTACACCCATTAAGCCCTCATAAAACTCTACTATGACACATGAAGAGGAAGAATTTTAGCATGATATATCAAAATTACGAGACCAAGTGCAACAAATGTCGCTCTCGCAAAGAGTAACAAAAAATGAAATGGAAGCTAAGATGGATGGTTTGAATAATGGTTTAAAATTAGATATGGAAGGCACAGAAGCAAAAATTAAAGGCAACTTGGAAGATTTGAAGAATGGCTTAAAAACATACATGGAATGTTTGAAAAAGTTGCTACAAGAAATGCTTCCTAATGGTGAAAAGGTATTAGATGAAATTCATGATGAGAAAAAAAAATTGTTAATCATGATTTCATATAATCTAATGTTGGATTTAAGACCCACCATATTCCAAAGATCGATATGAGGAAGTTCGATGGCAAGGATCCGATAACATGGATACTATAAATGGAGAAATAATTTGAGTTCCATAATGTCTAAAACACACAAAAGGTACACATTGAAACTTTATATTAGAACAAAATCAATTTGTATGGTATCGATGAATTTTTTCTCGTAAACCAATTTTCACTTGGTTAATTTTTATGGAAGAAATTATAGCACATTGTGAGGATACAAAGAGCAACACCTTATTTAGCTAATTGATATATCTCAAACAAAAGGGTTCGATGATGGAGCAGATTAAAGACTTCCAAAAATTGAATATAAAGGTAAATAATTTTCCAAAGGAACATAAGATTTATTTATTCATAGGGGCTTTAAAGGATAAAATTCAACATGAGGTTTGCCTTTGGGAACCTGATACATTGGAGAAGGCATTCAGGTTGGCAAGAAAAAAATTGAAAGCAAAATTATGGTGACAAGGAAGCCTACCACTCACAACTATAAAGATGGAAGTGTTGCTACTCCTAGCCTTCCAAAACCTACAAGGTTGACACCACAATAGTTGGAAGAAAAAAGAGCAAAAGGGATTTGTTACATTTGTGATAGAAAATATACTAAAGGTCATAAGTGCGCTGAGAAGAAATTATTTTACATAGATTGTGAAGAGGAGGAAGAAAATGAACAAGAAACTTCAAAAGAATAGGATATCAACTAGGAATCGGCCTTAGAGAAAGAAGATATGAATCCACTCCTCAAACTCTAAATATAGAAGGACATATCAAGAATAAAAAAGTAATAGTGTTTATTGATTCGGGTAGTAGCTATAATTTTATTCATTGTAAGATAGCCAAGGAATTGAATTGCTTCCTATATCCAACACCAAATTATCAAGTGATGGTTGCAAATGGAGGAACTATAAATTTCTCTGGAAAGTGCCATAATATCAAGCTAACCATGGGGGAATATGCGTTGAATAGCCCAATTCTTTCCATTCCAATGGGTGGTGTTGATGCGGTACTAGGAGTTCAATGGTTACAATATTTGGGTTCGATAAATTTTAATTTTCAAGAATTTTTCTTGAATTGTTTTTGGGAAGGAAAGGAAGTTGAATCAAGAGTTATTACAGGGAAACCAAGAAATATAATCAGCGCTAATGGCATGACAAAGCTTCTAAAGAAATAAAAACGAGGGGTAATTGCACAATTATGCTCACTAGAGTTTTAAACATTGAAATCATCTATTTCTCTAGATCTCCAAAAAGTATTGGACAATCATTCCAAGGTATTTGAGACTCCAAAATGCCTCCCACTAATTCATGATCACGATAATGCTATTCATTTGATTCCAGGAAGTGTTCCTCCAAACATCAGGCCTTACAGATATCCCTATACCCAAAAGAGAGAAATTGAATGTATGATTGCAGAAATGCTAGAGGTTGGTATAATTCAACCTAGTCAAAGTTCTTTCTTTGCAACAATAGTATTGGTGCACAAGAGGGATGGGTCATGGAGTATGTGTTTGGATTATAGGGAGCTCAACAAGCTCACTATTAAAGATAACTTTCTCATTCCTTTTATTGATGAATTATTGGATGAATTACATGGAGAGATTTACTTCACCAAGTTGGATCTTTGTTCAGGATATTATCAAATTAGAATGAAGACTGAAGATATTCAGAGAAAAACAATTAGAACTCATGAGGTTCATTATGAATTTTTGGTCATGTCTTTTTTCCTTACCAATGCACCTTCTACATTTCAAGGGTTGATGAATTCCATTTTCAAACTCTTCCTTAGAAAATTTGTGTTAGTATTTTTTGATGATATACTAATCTACAACAAGTATTGGAACGATCATGTTTAACATGCTGACAGGGTGCTCAAACTATTGGAGGAAAAAAAATTATATGCAAAAAACTCCAAATGTATCTTTGGAGTACGAGAGGTGGAATATCTGGGTCATATTGTATCTCATGAGGGTGTTAAAGTAGACCCTAACAAAATTAAATCCATTAAGGAATGGAAAATCCCCACGACCTTGAAGAATCTGCGAATATTTATTGGATTAACAGGGTATTATCGCACATTTGTTAAGAATTATGGGAAAATTGCAGCACCTCTAACAACATTACTGAAGACGAATACATTTTCTTGGACTCCAAACGTAACTAAGGCCTTTGAACATCTTAAAGAGGCAATGTGCCAAGCACCGGTCTTAGCTACACCAAACTTCACAAAACCTTTATTATGGAATGTGATGCCTCATGAAATGGAATTGGTGTTTTTTGATGCAAGAAGGAAGACCCATTGCTTTTGAAAGCTGCCCAATCAAAGAAAAGTATCTACATAAACCTATTTATGAGAAGGAAATGTTGGCAATACTACATGCACTAAATAAATGGAAACCTTACCTAATGGGAAGACACTTCAAGGTAAAAATAGATCATGATAGTCTTAAATAATTTTTGGAAAAAATATTATCTTCAGAAGAGTAACAAAAATGGGTCATAAAGATGTTGGGTAATGACTTTGAAATCATCTACAAAAAAGGGAAGCTAAATGTGGCTGCAGATGCACTCTCAAGAAAGGATGACGATGTGGAAGCATTTCTTTGTTCCATATCTATTATCCAACTAGATTGGATAACTGAATCAAGGGAGGTATGGAAGAATGATGAAGAAGTGTGGACACTCATTCAAAAGTTGCAGCAATATCCCAATACACATGATACATTTAGCTGAAAAAATGATTCATTATGGTACAAAGATCGCTTATATATTTGTAAGAATTCCCAAATAAAAAAAAATATTCTTTTGTAATGGCACACCTCTCCCTTAGGAGGACACTCAAGATTTATAAAAACTTACCACAGGGTCAAGAAAGAATTTTTTTTTGATGGCCTTAAATCTGATATTCAAAAGTTTGTAGCAGAATTTTTGGTCTTCCAGAAAAATAAAGTTGAGACAATTAATACCCCGGGTCTGCTACAACCTTTATCCATTCCAAGTCAATTTTGGGAGGAGGTTTCAATGGATTTTATCACAGGTTTACCCAATTCCAAAAGAAAGAGTGTCATCATGGTGGTAGTTGATATACTTACCAAGTATGCAAACTTTTGTGGATTATCTCATCCATTTAAATCCAGTAAAATTGCTACTGCATTTATGGAAATGATTCAAAAGCTACATGGAAACCCATATATTATTGTAAGCGACAAAGATCCCATTTTCACTGGAAATTTTTGGATGAAATTATTTTCTTGTTTGGGTACTCAATTAGCTCATAGTTCATCTTATCATCCTCAATCTGAGGGGAAAACTGAGATAGTGAACAAAGGTTTGTAAGGATATCTTTGTTTCTTTGTATATGATAAACAAATACAATGGGTCAAGTGGTTACCTCCGATTGAATGGTGGTATAACACTTCCTTCCATACTACATAAAAAATGACCCCATTTATGGCACTTTATGGATATCATCCATTGTCCATCACATCATCATTAAGAGAAAATTCTAAGGTTCAAGCAGTGGAAGATCACATTGAGCATTAACAACAATTTCTCCTACTCTTAAAGGATAACCTCACGTTGGCGCAGAATCGAATGAAACAATAGGTATATCAACATCGTAAGGAAAGAAGTTTTGATGTGGGTGCCTGGGTATTTTTACGGCTACAACCATAAAAAAAATGTCCCCCAAGCAAGCTAAGAAGGATAATAAATTATCACCAAAGTATTGTGGTCCTAACAAGGTGTTGAAAAAGATTGGCACTATGGCATACAAATTGGAGCTTCTTGCATCTTCCAGAGTGCACCCAATTTTCCTTGTTTCATGCTTAAAGAAGGTTATAGTTGATAAGCTCCCAGTTCAAACAATATTGCTAGAACTTGAAGAGGAAGGGAAAATCATATTGGAACTTGAAGCAGTCACGGAAATAAGAACTCAAAAACTATGAAATAGATTAATTTCAGAGTATCTCATCAAGTGGAAGAACTTACCCGCTAAATATTTGACATGGGAGGATGAGAATTTTATACAGAAGCATCCAGAACTACACAAGCATTGAGGACAATACTTTTTAGAAGGAGAGGGACATGATAGGTTACTAGTGTATACCCTTATTTTTATTGTTAGTGTATCCCCCTTATTGTTATTGTTGCACCCAAGTAGTCCCCATATTGTTATTATTGTGCCCCATATAATCCCACTATTGTTATTGTTATGTCGGATAGGATTGTATTGTGACCCCTTGGACTCATATATATAGAAAGGAGTTTTTTTCATTTGAATAATCCAATAATTTTTCATTTATTTAATGTAAAGGAGGTTTCCCCCTCGAAGAGGTTTATTTCTAAGTATTTGATCTATTTTGTGAGTTGGTTGCTTAACAGGTTTGTTGTATATATGCTCGAGCTCTCTCATTTGGAGCTCTTGATCTTGTGATTAGGGAATTTTCCAATGAGAAGTGGGGCTTCCTCCTTCTTTTATGGATCCCTAACTCCCTCTCCCTACCTATAAATTGAATCCCATCCTTCCACTACTGGTTGGTATTTCCTGATCATTAATCCTTTTCATCCCTATACTGTGATTATGCCCAGATTTCCACTTGGGAGAAGGATTGCTTGAAGAGCCTCAGTTTGGACATGGACATCACCAAAGGGAGGTGTTTGGTTCCAATTGATGATGTCAATTAGAGTTCATTTAATGTCAACCCGGGAAGGTAAACTTAGAAGTGCTTATCTAAAATATATAGATCTAGAAAGATTCCTAATTTGTCCAAGATCTTAAAGTCCCCTTACAAGAACATATTCGTTAATATATCTTTCAATAACTAATCAAACCTAGATCTAACAATTGTCAAGATCCTAAGGTTCTCTTACAAGAACACTTGAATTTTAGGATCTCCTCCAATATTAGAACATTTAGCAAAACTTAAAAGCTGAAATGAAACAAACCTAAATCTAATAATTGTCTGAGATCTTATGGTTTTCTTACAAAAACACTTTCAAATAAGACTCTTCCAATATTAGAACATTTAACAAAATTTAAAAGCTGAAATCAAACAAAAACATAAAATAAATTATACCTAAAATAAGCAAATAAGCATGCAAGTGAGGCCATGGGGGCCCTCCATAACTCCACAAGCACACCACTTCAATGGAGACTCAGATGTAGAAGCAAAATTGAAGTATGATCCTTTATTTCAAAATCTCCATTACAAACCAACTCTAAGATTGCAACTCTAAGATTCTAAGATTACATACTCCAAAATTCTAAGATTACAAAAACTTCAAGATTACAATATTACAAAAACTTCAACATTACAAATGGAGGAGATTGTACTCCTATTTATACAATGGGATGAGTAACAAACTCATAATGATCATCCACTAATCTCTCTTTAGTTCCATACATCTCTCAACCATCTAGACACATAACCCCTTTTGTCCTTGATCTTCTCCATGAGATCATAATCTTCTCCATGAGGTTTATCTTCTCAAATTCGAATTTGATCCTTCAAGGCCAGATAAAGGTGTCTTGGAAGCTTCCTTGGCACCTACACATGTCACAAAAACAACCCACTTTCCATATATAATGTAAAATATATTATTTTCTAATATTTAATCAAGAATTTCTCTCAAAAATGCTTAAAAATAAATAATATTTGGAAAATATAAATTTGACCCATTAATGGTGAATAATAGGGAAAATGAAGTGACATGGTGGTGAATAATGGGTGATAAAATGGAAGCATAGGTGAAAAATGTATGGTAATGAGTGACATTTTGAAACCCAAACATACTCTCCAACTGAAGCTCTTGCATGTCCTCATGCAAGCTACTACAATGACTTATTTGATTTAATTCTTAGATGAGCTTCCTTTTACAAGATGTTTGGTTCTTGTGTAACAAACATCTTTCAATCATGGACTTCTTTTTAACTTTGCACTTCTTTGGATAACTTTTATTTTTGCAAAGAATTTGCATCTTTTAATGATTGGTTCTTGTGTTACAATCATTATTTACTTTGTTGAGATCTCTGTTTAATGATTGGTTCTTGTGTTTACAATCATTATTTACTTTGTTTAGATCAATCATTTTAAGAAGTCATTTAATATGCTCATCATATTTAAGAAGTCATTTAATATGCTCATCATTTTGTAGTAGTTTTATTGTGGGAAAACTATGTGGGTTAAGATGTAATATGAATGAAGGAAAAAAAATGAAGTGTGAAGTGTGAAATTCCCCCCTCCCCAACTGATGGTTTTTGGCAATTTTTTAATGAGAAAGGGAATAGTGAAATAGTGGAATATTTTCCAAACATCATTATTTTAGCATCTAAAAATAATTTCAAGATTAAAGGTTAGAAAACATCATACCTTACTTACCTATAGAAGTGGATGAATCATGCATGTTTAGTTGCTACAATTTTGATCTGAAGCTTCTTCTACAAGTTGTGGATGAAAGATGGATCTGTATTGTCGTATCTGCTGCTGGATAGTCTGATGAATCTGATGAGTCTGCTAAATATGGCTGAAAATGTGTAAGGCTTGGAAGGTATACAAAATATATAAGTTACATTTTCCTCCCCCCAGCCTTATTTATTGACTTGTCCTCAAGTCATGACAAATTGAAAAACAATGAAAGAAAGTCTGCTTCATCTGCTACAAAATATAGGTCTTCAAGTCTTCAACGCTCGATGGCACAGATCTTACTATGTGATTAAATGTGCTGGTGTCGAACATAGCAAGAAGTTGTTGGCTTAGTGGCCATTAATGAATTCCACTAGCCAACACGAGAGCTCCCACCATTGATTCCAATGGGAGTCAAGATGCCTAACACATCTTTGTAGGTACGAATATGTTTGTTGTGGTCGAGTCACCTACAAGATCCAATGAACAAGGGATATTAATGTACTTCCATTTTTCATTGGCAAGAGTACTTGCCATTAAGGCATGCAAGCCTCTAGGTGTTTTTACAAAGATAATTAGACTCTAGGACTTTGACTCAATGATATGCATAGAAGCAGGGTTTTATTGGCGGAAATGAAAGGGAAAGGAAATAACAAGGAAAATTAGAATGACAATAAGCTTGTAAGTGAGATTCTTGGTTTTATTTTGTGGGTTAGGAATGGATGAAAGGAAATGCATGGTGAATGAATAATAACTCTTGCTGTGAAAAATGGACATGGAAATGGTATGCTTTATGGATTGACAATTGGTGGAATTCAAAATATTTTGCAAAAAGGGAGGTGCAAGGTAGTGGTTGTGGATATGGATTTGTCTTTAAAATTTTCCATGAATTTAGTCTTTTGAAGACCAATTGTCGTCACAATGTAATCTCCTTAATGATCACATGATTATCCTGTAACCTGTAAAAAAAACTTGGCAGAAAGAAACATAAGTGTGTTCAAGAAGGAATGCGCATTTCCTTCATGATTCTTATGCAAAAATTTATTACCAAATAAAACAAATTAAGGACAATCAAAGTGTTGAAATTAACTTAATCATGATATTAAAATCAATCCATTCGTAAAAATAACCATAAAAAATAATACTCCCTGTTTGTGTAAGATGAAATATGCTCGGCAAAAATATTGGCATTAGAAAGATCTGTTGTGTTCTGCATATTAGTATGTGATATAAAAGCATTCAATAGAAATATGTTATGAGTTTAATGCCAACTTGAAGCTATTGAAACAAAATAATCATCATCTTTAGAATCCTCCAAATAAATCGTTTCTCAAAATTTGTTTCCAATTGTTCCATTATTTATTTTCAGACCTGCGTGAATTTTGTGGAAATTTTTTTTTTTTTTTCAACATTTTTTCTTTTTTTTTCTTTTTTTAACAACAAAATAAAAAAAAATAAAAAATAAAAATTATTGTTTAAGTCAGAGGGTTTTTTTTTCAATTGTATTAACAACAAAAATTTATTTGTTTAAAAAAAAACTATTAAATAAAAATTCTAAAAATAAATAACACTAAAATGAAAATTTTTATGGGTTTTCGTCCAAACTCATCAGAGGATTTTGTGTAAGGCAGTTGTCTGGTTAGTGCATTCTGTGTGTCGCTTCGGAGCACTGTCTCCCTGGTCCTTGGTGCAGACAGATTAGGAGATTGAATCCCCCAATTACTGGCTTCTTTATTCACTGAGGTCCAGATTCATCCTCCATAATCTTCATTCTCCAGCACGACCAGGTGGTGTCAGCGCTCAGAGCTAGAGGCGGCGTGGGCGCAGAAGGTGGCAGTGGTGGCGAGGGAATCAGTTATCACAGCCTTGTCTACTATTTTTGCATATATTGTGGTGAATATGAAGGGCACAAAGGCCAAGGTTGAACAAAAGAAAGTTGCAGAGAAGAAAGCTGCAAAGTCGAAGGATGCGACTGAGGCCCAAGCTAAACGGAAAATGAAAAAGGAAAAGAATGCAAGCCAAAAAGGACCCTCAAAAGTGTAAAGGATGTTTGTCGCTCCTGTGAAGTATAACACCAGCTTTGTTGGGGCCGAGTATTGTACATTTTAACCTGTCCATGAACAGCTGATGTGTAACCTTAAAATTGAACTACCACCAGAAACAAAAATTTTCACCTTATTCCTTCCACTCCCAACATATTTTCTCTGCGTGTTCTCATTCTTAGATGCTGCGTTCTTTGTGGATTCCAATGATCTGCATTCAACGATCCTAACTATGGCTAGCAAAGGGAATTTGAAATATGATCTATTGGGTGGCGGTCGAAAGGTGGAGGGTAAGAGAATTTTGATGGTGATGGTGATTGTGGTAGGGACGCCCGAGTGTGTATATTGTTAAATTGATAAAATTCCTGCGAAATGACTAACAAGAATGAGTGGGTGAAAGCAACAAAGATGCCTTTGAGAAATCGCCCATCCATACCGCAAACCGCGTTGACTGCAAATGGAGGATGATGCAGAGATTAATAATCCAACGAATTTGATAAGATATGTATATCTTAATCTCAAAATGGATCGCCTGTCTATGCGGAAGGATCACCTCGAATGCCACGATCCCTATGGATATTCACTTAATTATAGCCGGAGAATTGTGCTGGAGTCCCATTATTTCAGCATCTCCCCATATTAGTTGGGATTGATTGTAATTTTCTTGGATTTGAGCCATAAAATGCCAATCGATAGGTTCCTCTTTTGTCATAAACTAAAACAGATACAGTCCTGGGAATTTTTCTCGAATATATCTATTCACAATGCTATTATGATGGAATGGATCAAATTAATCCGATGTTGCTCGATGATCCATAATTTCAGAAATTGGTCCACTATTCTTGGACTTCTCCAGTCATTCCCACAATCGATAATGAAAGTGGATTATTTGAAACACTAAAATTGTAAAGTAGCTGCCCCAACTCTTCTCTTCGAAAATTGTGATATTCTTTTGCTCAGCGTCGTTGCTCAAATTATCCCTGTTGTATCTCAGATTCTTAAAAACTTCCATAATGGGAATATTCACAGCATATTTATTTCTGTAGGGTTGTCATTTTGTGATTCCTTTTGTTTTCCGTGACGGAGCCTGCGAATATATTCCAAGACAGACTATTAGTTTGAGAACTAGAATTGCAGAATGTTTGTAGTAGGGGATTCAAAAGGCCAACTAGGGTTTCGGAGTCATAGCTACGGAACAAATTAAATCTGTGGGCATAATGATCAGTGTTATAATTCAATCCAAAGGGAGCTTGCGCTGCTGGGCATCATGGATATGGATTGGAATTACAAAATGCCTTAACAGCTTCTGTGCCAGAAACAAAAGACCATTTCTCATCTTTTCCAACATGAGACAGCATGGCAAATATCGTGTTGATGAGGGAGCAAGATCGTGAGACACGAGTTATTCAAGAAGGGAACGAAGACTTTCCTGAAGAATTATTAGTCACGCTGGTTCGATACTGGTTCAATTTCCTTTGATGGTTTTATTGGTTGGATTTTTATTATTATTATTATTTTTTAGATCTTAAAAAAAAAAAAATGAAATTGAACTTATCTCTAAGAAAAAAAATGGCTAGTTTTCAAAAAGATTTTTTTATAATAATAATAATATATATATGATATATATTATTATTATGTGGAATTTTTATTTTTATTTTTTTTAACAAAAAAATTTAAAAAAAACTAAGTTTTATCTAAAAAAAAAAATTAAGATGATTTTTCGCTCATGCAGATCAATTTTCCAGCAAAAGTATTTTTATTTGAATAAATCGATAGATTTTCTGATCTTCCTGATCGCACGAAACGCAGAAAGAGAGCATACTAATCCTTTGATTTATTTATGCAGGTTAGCATGGATGGATAATAAAATCAATCAAGATCTACGATCAAACTTCGCATTATTTACACTCTTTCTGCAATGTCGCGGGGGCGTTTAGACTCTCGGAAGACAAAGCTTTCCGATAATCAGGCTCCTGGCTCACCCGTGATACAGAAACAAGACATAGAAATGCGAATTTATTCATTTATTCATGATGATCTAAAAGAAAATTCTAACAAGAATGACTTCTAACAACTTCTAATGACTGCTAATGACTTCTAATGAGATCTCATTTTTATTTTTCTAATTTATTCTATATTAACTTGAAAGATGTTTTATTTTCTAAGTAAAAGAATGCTTCTAGTGAAGCCATCTACGGATTAAAAATTCGAACATGCTCACATCAAGATTTAAAAATTTTACATTATGTTTTACAAGTATGTGAGAATCCTGTCTTAGAGTTGGCTCAAGGTTATTTTCCTTGCTCTCCAAGAAGTACCTGTTCAACATTGTCAAACTCCTCATCCGTAGATGGATTAGTGAGAAATGGGGGGTTTAAAATAAAAACTGAATTTAAATTAACTATGTGTGAAAATAAAATGCTCCAAACTTTGAACTCCTTTATGAACCTGCTGTCACCAAGTTCCACAAATTAGCCCATTAAAAACAAATGCATAAAATAATTACTAAATCCTTCTAGTTGCACTTCCCCGGCAACGGCGCCAAAATGTGTGGTTCTAATTGATGATGTCAATTAGAGTTTAATTTAATGTCAACCCGGGAAGGTAAACTTAGAAGTGCTTATCTAAAATATATAGACCTAGAAAGATTCCTAATTTGTCCAAGATCTTAAAGTCCCCTTACAAGAACATATTCATTAAGATCTCTTTCAATAACTAATCAAACCTAGATCTAACAATTGTTTGAGATCTATAGTTCTCTTACAAGAACATATTCTACAAGATCTCTTCCAACATTAGAACATCTAATAAGAACTTAAAAGCTGAAATAAAATAAACCTAGATCTAATAATTGTATGAAGTCTTACAGTTCTCTTACAAGAACACTTTCAAATAAGACTCTTCCAATATTAGAACATTTAACAAAGCTTAAAAACTGAAATGAAATAAACCTAAATCTAATAATTGTATGAGATCTTATGGTTCTCTTACAAAAACACTTTCAAATAAGATCCTTCCAATATTAGATCATTTAACAAAGCTTAAAAACTGAAATCAAACAAAAACATAAAATAAATCATACCTAAAATAAACAAATAAGCATGCAAGTGAGGCCATGGGGGCCCTCCATAACTCCACAAGCACACCACTTTAATGGAGACTCAGATGTAGAGGAAAAATCGAAGTATGAATCCTTTATTTGAAAATCTCCATTACAAACCAACTCTAAGCTTCTAAGATTACATACTCCAAAATTCTAAGATTACAAAACTTAAAGATTACAATATTACAAAAACTTCAACCTTACAAATGGAGGAGATTGTACTCCTATTTATACAATGGGATGAGTAACAAACTCATAATGATCATCCACTAATCTCTCTTTTAGTTCCATACATCTCTCAACCATCTATACACATAACCCCTTTTGTCCTTGATCTTCTCCATGATATCATAATCTTCTCCATGAGGTTTATCTTTTCAAATTCGAATTTGATCCTTCAAGGCCACATAAAGGGGTCTTGGAAGCTTCCTTGGCACCTACACATGTCACAAAAACAACCCACTTTCCATATATAATGTAAAATATATTATTTTCTAATATTTAATCAAGAATTTCTCTCAAAAATGCTTAAAAATAAATAATATTTGGAAAATATAAATTAGACCCATTAATGGTGAATAATAGGGAAAATGAAGTGACATGGTGGTGAATAATGGGTGATAAAATGGAAGCATAGGTGAAAAATGTATGGTAATGAGTGACATTTGAAACCCAAACAGGGAGGCAATAACCAACAGCACCCTCCACGATCTCAGGCTCGGGGAAACCCCAACCAAAATCAAAACCAGGAGCCAAATAACTCCCAAGGGTAGAAAAAGAGGGCTAATCTTCAGAGCAACCACTCTTGCACAATTTGTGGTGAGTATGGCCATTACACTCATCACTTTCTCGAACTCCCTGAGCTAAAGAAGCTTGAATATAACCGAGGACAAGGGGGACCTACATAGCAAAAAATAGTAATGCAGGAGCCCTGCCCCCACCAAGCGGCAGTTAGTACCCAAAAACAATAACCACCCCCCAATGATTCCAGAAAAAACCACCATGAAATCTATATGAATGGCAAGGAAATGTTATTTTAGACACGGAATCGAAGTTTTGATACCCCACTAGACACCACTTCATCAGGGGCTAGCAGGAGGGTACCTATAGCACCGTTGACTATATAAAAAATACCTATTGAACCTTTTCCAAAAATGGATATGGGTCCAACAAGACGGGCAAGGCACCACTCCAAAGTGGCCCATAATTATAGCATCATGGATGACTTACCACAATCTCCCGCTTCCATGTCAGCTTTAGAAGTCCTGCAATCTTGCCCAAAGCAAAGGAAAGCCTTACTTTCCACGTTAGGCCCAATCGAGCCTACAGATTCGCGCCTAATGGATTTCAACTCAAATAAAGCCACTGCCAGGCTTCCTTCATTAGTCACCTTCAAAATACTGGTGTCAGTCCAAAACATCACTATTCATCGATGTATCATTGATGATGGTGCATCCATATGCATCATGTCAAAAATATTTTGGCAGAAATTGGGATCCCCTGAAGTAAAGTCATCAGATATCACACTTAGAGTGTATGATGGGTGCCCTTCTACTTGCGTCGATCACTACCAAAATATCCCAGTCTACTTGGCCGACAAGACAGTTCTTATAAACATTGAGGTCTTGGATTCTTAGCTCGACTACAATATACTCCTTGGGCAGAGTTATATGTACTCCATGCCTACCATAGCATCCTACATATTTCGGATCATGATGTTCCCCCACGAGGATTGAATCAGCATCGTCGATTAATTAATAGAACATGACAAGCGACCCATGACAAAAGATGATGCCTTTCTACCCTACATATACACATCTGTAGAATCACTCACATGATACTGATAATATGACCCTAGACAATTTGAAACATCATCTATCCTTAGATCATTCCTAGGAGATCCCCCTTGTTGGAAGCACGATTTCCATTAGACCAAAACTCGTAGGCGTTAGTCTCCGCTACAATCACCAGAGTTAGGATCCATGAGAGGTGGTTAGTCCATGTCATGAAACACATGGGGAGTGTTGAACCCAATGTCCAACAATCTCCCCTCCAATGCGAGCTGGGTGAGTTTCAAACTCGAGACCTCTAGCTCTGATACCACTTGTTGTAAGCACAATTTTTGTTAGACCAAAAATCACAGGTCTTAGTGTCTGCTACCATCACTAGAGTTAGGATCCATGAGAGGTGGTTAGTCAATGTTGCGAAACATACAGGGAGTGTTGAATCCATTTTCCAACACCCCTGTCATACCAAAACCATTCGCTAATCTCATAGGGGCCACAATGTGCATGATGTCATCATCAAGCACCGAGACTAGCTAGGAGACAGAGACTAGTAGTAACAAAACCAAGGCCAATGGCACGACGACTTCTATATCCTACGCCATCTCCTAAAATCATTTTCTATACCCTCCACCTGGTTTTGTGTCACAACAAGTTTCGACAACGATAGTGTTGCCAAACATATCTTTCGCAATACTAGTTTGGTACTTGGTCACACCTGCCATGTCGGGAGCCACGACCATCACTGCTATAGGATTGACCCCTATCACTGTAGAGGAGTCCCCATATGTTAAGGAAAAACCCATAGCCATACCACTTAAAGAGACTCCAATCACAAATCTGGTTAAAGTGACCAGGAAAACACCTAAAAAAGGGGAAACGATAGAAAACCCCATCATGCCAATGGAATTACAACCTTGTGCATTGTGTGATATTGTAGGCCATCCTACCAATATCTGCCCGAAGTTGGATGAACTGAAACCACTCCTAAGATTCAAAATGAATACCGCGAACATGGGTCCCCGTAAAAATGAACCAACCAAAAAAACCTAAGGCAAAGCATTGCGTACCAACCATGCATGCTGTTGCGCCATGAAAAAGGTACGTATTACCCTCATAATTATCTTGATTTATTAAAATTTCATGTGTTTACCTTCACTTTGGGAATAAATCTAGAAATAATTAATTGTAAACAAAGGGTAAAGCTAATTGTCAACAAATTATGTAATTATGGGCAAAAAGGCTAATTTTCGCTATTTTTATGTGCAGGAAATCTAAACCGATTAACCGTTGTTTTAAAAAATTGAACAACAATGGATAAGAAAAGGAAAATATTTCATTCTGTTCATACAAACCAGCGACAAATGAGGAGGATCTCGCTTATTCTATAATGCAAACTGTTAGACAACTGCAAAATCATTAGCATCTCCCGATCCTGAGGATTCGTTGTTATCCATACTGTTTTTCAGTAGGACATAAAATATCAATAGATGGAACAAAATGAGAGTTATTGATCCATATTTTGTAATTGTATTTTATTTACATTCCTTTAGAATAGAAGCTTTCGTGCTCAGTGATGTTGTACCCTGATTGTTAAACTTAATGAAAGAGAGAGTGTTGTTTCTATAATCGTATTCTGAAGATCATCTCGCAGAGACATCTGGAGGCTCTGAGCCCAATCACTAGGAGCTATACTATTTTCCTATTTTATATTCTTATTTTCCTATTTTGCAATAAATAATTCCTGTATTTTATATATTTTTAATTGATTTTAATTTCATCAGCATTGAGTGGTTTGTGTCATGTTGATTTAAAGTCTTAATCACTTTCATTTTCCTCATGAATTTTAATTCTCGCATTTACTATAGTTATTTGAATAATTCAATTGTTGTTCATTCTGAGTGATCTTGTTTGGTTGATCAGTCATTGAAAATTTCAATTGCATAACATGACTGTGTTACTTGTTGTTTAGTCACTGCAGTATTCCCTATCTGGTTAAATAAACTACTGTAATATTCCTAAATTAGCATACAACTAATTGGAATATTAATTTTTTATTTTGATTCTAGTTATAAAAATAAGAGGGTATGAAGACCGATAATCTCCTTAGTAGGAATAAAAACACTCCTAATGTGAATGGAGGTCATTTAAATAGTTGGATTGAAGACCCTTATGTGTGAAAAGGGGATGGAGCATGTAGACTGGGTCAACTTTGACCAAATAAAATAACGGTGGTATGGAAGGAGTGGCATTCATTGAGGGACAACGAAGTTTTGGAGGGAGACTCTATGCATGTAAGTAGTGGCTTTAATGAATGGGGCCCAAGGTGAGGAAGCTCACCAAGAATATGAGGAAGGGGATGGTAGCCATTGTGAGAATAATTGGATTATGGTCTGTATGACTTGTTGCTCTCTTCAACTGTTTAGCTAAGATTGCAGTGCTGTTTAGCACAAGGGTGTTCCTGAGCGGGAATCCCACCTTCATCCTTGAGGGACATTGATTTCCCACTTAGGAGAAGTATTTGGGCTATATTTCCACATTCTAGCATAAGTCCAAGCTTCAGCTTTCTTCAACAACGCAGTTTCTGCATAGAGTTGTGATGTGTTGCAGGTTGCAGTAGTGGAGGATTGTATTGGGTGCTTTCTGAGTTAGTTTTCAGTGGAGGAAGGTCTCCTTCCATTGGGAGCCAAATAAAGAAGCCCCTTGACATTATTTTATATATTTGGCATTAGGACAAGGTGTTTTTATTGCCTACAATGTATTTTTAGTCTGGATCTGCGTTATTTTAGGGAGGAGTTGCAGGGGTGGTTGTAGTGTGTGATTTGGGAGGTGATATCTTCAATGAAGGGGACAACCTTTCACCCAAAGGATCTATTGAGGAAGAGCCATTGATCTCTACAGCAGCTTTAGCCATATCTTCTCATTCATTTTGTTGCAGCAAACCTTCATCCCTAGGGTTGCAACTCATATTTGTGTTTTTGTACATTTTTCGGAAACCCTCTTGGGTTATCTTGGAAGGGTGATATAGTGCCTGTATCTGTTTGTATAACATCTATTGAGGCATATATAATTATTTTTACATCATTTTATGATCTCCAGATTTAGTTATGCAAATTATGATTGCATTGTAGTGGCTCTCCAGCATTTTGTATTGTAGCAGCATCTCACTTTTGGGAGTGATTGTTTATGCGAGGCTTGTTTGCTCATATCATATGATTTGTGCCTCACTATTTTGTATTGATTTGTTGTTCTTATACATAATTTAATGGCTCCATATTGGTATCCTATATTTATACATTGATTTACAATGCTATTTCTAGTTTTGTGTTCAAATATTGTTTCTTCCCCATTTGGGAATATTACAGTTGTATTAGAGCATAATCTTGGCTCAGCCTATGGATCTCAGCCACTATGCTATCATGAGAGTAAGGAGAAGGAGAAAGAGATCAGAATGATGGAAGGGATGATTTTTGTCTCATCACTTTTCAGATCTAGGAGGGACCTCACCAAGGAGGTAAAGCAAAAGATAAGGGAGAAAAACAATGAAACCACAATGGGGTTTCAAGATGAGGAAGGTACATGCACTTCCAATCAGCAGAAGGGAAAACCGGTATTGCATAGAGCTCCCAAGCAATACACTATGTCTACTTTCTTTGAAGAGGAAGGTGAAAGACATGGAGATGGAGGAAACTTAGATCATGAGATTCTCAGTGAGTAACTTGCAGAATATAAGTCTCAATCAGGAGCTTTCAAGGAGAATCTAACTCTCCCACAATCTATTCAGATTAAGGAAGAAAGAAGACCTTGCAGCAATAGAAGAAGAAAAAAAAATAGATTCTTATTGTGTACTTTTTATGGGTCATATACATGCACAAAAAGGCCTTGGAGGAGAAAGTTAGATGCATTCTTTCTGCTACATCCTGTAGTAGAAAGAGAAGCAGTTGAGATTGCAGTGTTGCACCATGAGGGTGAAGCAAACATTTGGTGGTTCAGCCATTTAAGTCATGCCAGAGTGAACACTTATGCAGATTTTACTCAAAGGTTGATCAAGAATTTTGACAAAAATAAACCAAGAGAAAAGAAACTTCTTGCTAAAGAGATAACTACATCAGGAGAAGGAACACTTGCACCCTTGCAAAGTGGTCTTGATCTTTTGACATTTAGTGTCTCATGCATTATTCAGGAGATTCATGAGGAGGAGGAGACTTATACCAGCGGTGGTGCAGCCATAGAGGAGAAGCCATCATCACCAGTAGTTGGGGAAGTAATTACACTGGTGGGAGGAACCCTTTTAATAGTACAATATGCTCCTACGATAAACCAATGCATCAAAATGTTTCCACTTTCTATTATTTCAGCACATCATATGGAAGGTTTTGGCGACATGCCATTGCATGACCTAAGGTCAAAACACACTGCTGATTTGGAGCAGTTGACTATTAATACATAGAGGACCCTTGACAGGATCAAGGAGGAGACATACATTCATCCTAGTATGTCATTGTTGAGCTACAGACAAATCTTCAGGTTGGAGTGTATATTTTTGGAGGATAGGATGAGTATTGTCCTAAACAATCCAATGAAAAACTATATGTTCAACATTGAGCATGATCATGAGACAAAAAATGCGGCATCATGGAAATAAACAGTGATGTCATTGAGCAGTAGTGATGAGTTGGGGGCCCAACCATTTTTGGAGTATTCCAATGACCTTTCTACATGTGTAGCAGGGATATGCAGAAGGTTGATGGGATGCATCTTATCTTCCATTACTACGATGGATCTTTCTTGATGAGCACTCCACAACTCAATGAGAAGACTTTGCCTTCAGCATACTTGGATCCATATGGGTTCAACATGGTCATTGATGAATGTTATTCATATGGAGATCTCCAAGAGGCTGCACTTCAACATCCCATGAAGTGTAGAGATAATGATTTGATTTGGGAGGATGGTATTCTCCATTGGATGAATACCCATTTAGAGCATGACAATACACACTCACCATTGGTTGGATGGGTGATGTTGATGAGCAAGAGGTTGGAGAGCCACTTGAAGATCTATGACACAGATCAGCGGGAGGCAAGACTGTGTTTCCTACTCTTGAAAGAGTTTGGCCATCATGTGACATATCCTATGATGAAGGTTATGTTATGGTTTGAGGCATTGCATGACACCCATATGTTAGGGTTGCAGAATATTTGGGTGTAAGGGGAATTCTACAAGTCAACTATCATGATGTTATTTTATGACTTATATGATGATGATATGAGGAGGCAGAAAAGGCTATTGTTGCTTTGGTTACTCTTGGGAGAGTATGGGATGATTTTATCCCATACTTTGCATGATGATTTAGGAGTAGAGGATGGCACAATCATGGTGAAAAGGGGCTACTCTTCAACATTGGAGGATCAGGAGGTACTTCCACATAGGAAGGAGTCTCCCATATGTAGCAACACCATTGTATGTGACTTTGGCATTCGGGATGTCAAAGAGGGAAGTTATGAGATGGCAGGAGCCTTATCACAAAGGCCAACAACGATGTCACTTGGGAGTATGTATCTATTGATGGAGTGTTCCAATGGGAGTATGTATCACTTCACATTTCATACCACTACGAGGAGATTCTCATGGGAGGGCTCTTCCATGGAACTCATTTTCAACCTACTCACCAGGCATGGTAAGAATGGAATTTTTGTACTTATTGTTAATCTAAAAAAATATTTGCATTCTCTTGCCATTTATGCACAGTGAATTGCTCCACAAGAGGGCAAGTTTCTATTCTGGTTTCATTGTATTCCTAACTTCAATATCAATGATGGAAGAAGCCATTTCTTGAATGGCATTGGGCAAGTGTTGTGTTATTCTTATTATTCTCAGTTGATATATAATGCCATTTAATACTTCCTAGTAGATGATAAAACATGCACATATAGAAAATTGTTGGGAGACAAATTGCCACATGATGTTTGGAAACAATAGTTAGAAAAAATTGCATTGTATCCCCTGGAGAAACCATTGGTACCATCTAGCATTACACATAACACTCAATAGCTTTCTAATTTGGATGCCATATGGTGATGATATGCCATCCACTTTTTATGGGATGGTTTTGGAAATCAAGATTCATGAAACTAGAAAAGAGGTCTTTGCAAATCTAGTTGTCCTTTTGTCTCTTGAGGGAAACATTATTGCAACCCAATATCAGCAATAGCTCTACACTTTTCATAAGTGGAGAGAGAGACAATGTTTTGTAGTCCATTTGGTCTATCATGTTCATTTATGCAGCTCAACTACATTGCAGGAGCCAAAGGTGGAAGGAATTTTTCATGAGTTACCATTTTGGAGGGTGTTGGCAATATGTTGCAATATGTTGTCCTTGATGGCAACCTACTTGATGAAGTTGTTCTTGATGGAAACCTACTTGATGATTTTCCTTTTGATAAGCAACATATGTGTTAATATGTTGCAATATGTTGTCCTTGTTGACAACCTACTTCATGAAGTTGTTCTTGATGGAAACCTACTTGATGAGTTTCCTTTTGATAAGCAACCTATGTGTTAAAGATGTAAAAATGATGTTTTTATAGGTCAGTTCAGATGTGACAAAGAAAGGAATTCTAGTAAGTGAAACAGAAATGAAACATGAAATATTTCTCAATATATATGCAGGTTTTATGAAGGAAACCCACATATGGATGCAATGTATATGCTACTTTTGTGAAGGCAACCTGTGTATACATTCAGAATTAGTATATATGCAGTTTTTATGAAGAAAAGTCATGTATACACGTGGATAAGAACGATCCAAGTCGCATATGCCTTTTGCACTCTAAAATTATGATACCGAGGGGCATTACCATGGTATTAGCCCACAGTATTGAGCGTTGTATTGTCTATTTGATTCCATCCAAGAATACCATCAAAAATTGTCTGGTTTTGACTCATGGTATTGGTAAAGGCTAAATCTATATAAGGAGAAGAAGATCATAGTGCAAAGTTTGCATGAGTAAGGGTTGTTATTGAATAAATTTCTCTGAGGTATATCTGCATGGGATGAACTCTATTTTAATTGATAAGATCTAAATACTGATTCACCCCCCCCCCCCACCCCCTCTTAGTATTTTTCCAACAATTGGTATCAGAGAAAATTCTTCTGAAGAAGCTTAATCGCTAGAAGACAGATCAGCTTCAATATGGAACACCATCTATAAGGCCTCCTCTCTTCAATAGAAACAATTTAATCTTTTGGAAGACAAGGACAAGATCATATCTTCAGTCTCTTGGAGCAGATATATGGGCTATAGTTGAAGGAGGTTATCAATATCCAGCATCAGTTCCAACAGATGCAACAGAAAGAAAGAAATATGAGACCAATGAAAAGGTGGTCAATGCATTATTGAGAAGTTTGGTTGAATCATAATTTTTCAAAGTCATGCAGTTGAATACAACAAAGAAGATATGGGACAAAATCATTCTAAGCTATGAAGGTGATACCAAGGTAAAAAGTGTTAAACTCCAAACTCTCAGAATTCAATATGAAAATCTCGGGATGCATAATGAGGAAAGCATTGCTAGCTTCTTTTAACGTCTAGATGGTATTGTAAATCGTATGAGAAATCTGGGTGAAACCATAACTGACACTACTCTGGTAGAAAAGGTTTTAAGATCTCTAACTCCCAAATTTGAGTCAAAAGTGTCTGCTATTGAAGAGAAGCGGGATCTACAAAATCTTACTATTTTTCAACTTCATGGTATTTTGACTGCTTGTGAAATGAGAAAAGGAGGTCCATTTGAAATCAAAGAAGTTGTCTTTAGCGCTGTTGCAAAAGAAAAAGAAGTAGAAGAATAAGAAGGATCAGGGTATGTTTCAGAAGAAGAAGAGATAAATTTTGTAAAGAAGCTACAACTTGGCACTAGAAGGTTTAGAGGTAAGCTTCCTTTTAAATGTTTTTCTTGTGGAAGAGTTGGTCATTATGCTGCTAAGTGTCCTCATAAAGAAAAACATGAAAAAGGAAAGGAAGTGAAAAAAGTAAATAAGAATTGGTCTATCAATAGAAAAAGTTATTATAATCACGAAGATAGTGATGGGCTATCAAATAGTGAAGAAGAAGAATCTGATCAATATATTAGACTACTAATGGCTTTTGAAAAATATTCTAGTGAGGCTAAAGATACCTTTATGGATGCACTAGAAGAAAATGATTTTCTTGAAGAAATTAATCAACTCAAAATATGTTTGGAAGAAAACAAAATTGCCATAGATACTCTAAAGAATCAACTTATAGAAAAGGAGAAGCACAATGAGAAATTAGAATGTGAAATAGTAAGTCTAAGAAAGGAAATTGAGAAAGAGAAAACTTTAAATCTTAGATTTGCTAAAGGAACTAAAACCTTAGATGAAATTATCAAGGTTCAACGCTCTCCTTTTGTAAAGACAAGTCTTGGATAGATTGGAGAATCCTCTCAGTCTTCAGCACCAAGCTATCTAAATGCAGCTAAAGCCAACCTACAACATTTTGTCACTCAGCAAGAGAACAAAGAAACTTCACAGGTAAAGCATGACCACTTCAATACGAAGAACAATAGCAGAAATATCAATTAGAGAAATACCAATTAGTAGGTAAACACAAAGAGAAGGGTTCATAATCACAAAAAATTCTTCTTTAATGGGAAATGTTTCTCATGTCATAATTTTGGTCATAAAGTTGTTAAATGTGTTGCATACAAAACCATCATGACCAGAGAAGCAAGAAAGCAAAGAAATGAGTCTGGAATAAAGAAGAATACTTATAGCAACTTTTCTCCTCTTCAAAATGAAATTTAATGTGCTTATTGCAATAACTTTGGTCATGGAGAATCTGAATGCAGGAGAAAAATTCAACCAAAAGAACATGTACCTTCAAATTCCAAGGTATGGAGAAAGAAGGACTTACAGGTTGATAATTGTGGCAGAGCCTTATTTGCAGAAGGGAAAGAAAATCAATGGTACATTGATAGCATATGCTCAAAACACATGACAGGTGATAGAAATAAACTCCTTGCATACAATGCTCTAGAAAGAGAAAAGAATGTTACCTTTGGAAATGATACTCCTGCTATCATTAAAGGAAAAGGTTCTATTTTTATAAAAGAAAAGGTAAAAGCTAACAATGTTATATATGTGGATGTATTAAAACATAACCTGTTAAGTGTGTGTCAAATGTGTGATCAAGGAAATGAAGTTGTCTTTAGTTCAAAAAAATGTGTGGTACGTGAACTTGACACAGGGAAAACTGTAATAAAAGGAACTAGAACACCAAGCAATCCGTATGTATTGAAAGGTTGCAAAGAACAATGTTACTTGGGTAAATCTTCAGAAAATTGGTTATGGAATAGAAGATTGGGGCATTTGAGTTTCTCTCAAATCAATAAATCTAGTAGACTCAAAGCGGTTTGTGATCTTCCCCGCATTACTCTACCTAAAAGTACCATATGTAAATCTTTCCAATTCGGTAAGAAAACCATAGTACAATTCAATGCCAAATAAGGATTAGCAAGTAAGCCTCTTGAACTCATATACACTGACTTATGTTGATCTATGAAAAAAATGTCACTGTGTGGAGAACAATACTATATTATTTTTATTGATGATTTCTCTAGAATGTGTTGGATTGGTTTACTAAGACACAAAGGTGAAGCATTTGAAAAATTTCATATATTTAAAGCGCTGGTTTAAAATGAATTAGATATAAAAATCAAATGTCTTAGATCTGACCGAGGAGGGGAATATATATCAGATGAATTCTTTGATTTCTGTGAACAACATGGCATAAAAAATACAATTTTCTGTAGCTGGAACCCCACAACAAAATGGCGTGGCAGAAATAATGAATAGAACAATTCAACAAATGGCTTGTGCTATGCTTGATGATTCTGGAACACCTGATACCTTTTTGGGAGAAGCAACACATACCGCAGTAAATATTCTTAACAAGGCTCATGTTTGCATGAACAGTGATAAAACTCCTTATGAGCTGTGGTATGGTAATCTTCCAACTGTAAACCATTTTAGAGTTTTTTGAAGCAAATGTTTTATCAAGAAAAATGATGAAAAACTTGGTAATTTTGAACCTAGAGCAGATGAAGGAATATGTCTTGGCTATTCTTCTAGAAGTAAAGCATATAAATGTTACAATAAAAGACTTCGGAAGATTGTTGAATGCATTGATGTTGTAATTGATGAATCTGTCTCAGCTCCAAAAAGGGAAATAGTAATAGAAAATGAAGATGATGGTGATGAATATCTTCCTGCATCAAATAGCAACAATATAGAAGGTGAACCCAATGAAGCACCAAAAGAAGATCTATCTGAAAAGGCTCCATCCAGGTATGTACAAAAGAATCGTCCAAAATCTCAAATTTTGGGAGAAAAGGGATCAGGTGTCCAAACAAGATGAACTCTTGTAGGATCTCCTAGTTATCTAGCATTTATATCCACTGTTGAACCACAAAATGTCAATCAAGCTAGCAAAGATGAATGTTAGTTTCAAGCCATGAACGAAGAACTTTATTAGATTGAAAAGAATGATACTTGGGAATTGGTTCCAAGACCTCATGATAAAAATGTAATTGGAACAAAATGGATATTTAAAAACAATTTAAATGAAAATGGAGATGTTATTAGAAAAAATGCTAGACTTGTTTGTAAAGGGTATGCTCAGCAAGAAGGGATAGACATTGAAGAAAAATTTGCTCCTATAGCTAGACTTGAAGCCATAAGAATGTTTCTTGCCTTTTCAAGCTTTCAACAATTCAAAGTTTATCAAATGGATGTTAAATCTGCTTTCCTCAATGGTGATCTAGAAGAAGAAGTTTATATAGAACAACCAGAAGGATTCATTTTGGGAAATAATGAAAAACTTGTTTATAAACTTAAAAGGGCTTTATATGGTCTCAAACAAGCTCCGAGGGCATGGTACTATCGTCTTGACAAATATCTTCATCATCAAGGTTTTTCAAAGGGATCTGCTGATAACAACTTATACACAAAAATTGAAAATGATAAACTATTGATAGTAGTTGTATATGTTGATGACATCATTTTTGGTAGTAATGAAGGGTCCATGAGTCAGAAATCTGCTTCTGTTATGCAGCAAGAATTTGAAATGTCTTTATTTGGGGAAGTAACATTTTTTCTTGGCTTACAAGTGCAACAAGCAACAAATGGCATATTTTTATCACAAGAAAAATATCTTAAGAAAAATTTGAAGAAGTATGGGATGGAAGACTACAAAAATGTAAGTACACCAATGGTAATTGGGTGTAACCTCAGTTCTCATGATGATTCTCCCATGGTGAATCAACCAGAATATAGATCCATGATTGGAAGTTTGCTTTATCTAACCGGGACAAGACCTAACATTATGCATGCAGTTGGGATTGTTGGACGATTCCGAGCTAATCCAAAAGAGTCACACCTTCAGGCTGTAAAAAGAATATTCAAATATCTACGAGGGACTCAATACTTTGGTCTATGGTATCCAAAGAATGTTTATCTCACTCTTCATGCTTACACAGATGCGGGTTGGACTGGAAATGTTGATGATCGAAAAAGCACTAGTGGTGGTGCATTCTATATGGGGCCCCGATTGGTATCTTGGTTCAACATGAAACAAATATCTATTGCCTTATCTACAACAAAAGCAAAATATGTGGCTGCCACGTCATGTTGTACACAACTACTTTGGATGATGCGGACTTTACAAGACATTCAAATCAAATGTTCACTGCCCATATCCATTTTTTGTGATAATACAAGTGCCATTAGTATCTCAAAGAATCCAGTTATGCATTCCAAGACCAAGCACATTCCTATCAAGTACCACTTCCTATGTGAACAAGTGCTTGAACAAAAGGTTAAATCGGAGTATGTTCCCTCCAAAGAATAAGTTGTTGATATATTTACTAAACCTCTTCCCAGGGAAGCATTCAAATATCTCAGACAGAAGCTGGGAGTTGTCTCTGCATCTCTAATCAAATATTCTTAATTTCAGAAGATTAAATTCAATACGCGGGTTTCATAAAGGAGAATCACGTATATACATGAATTTCGGTGCATAAAACTGTGTATGGGCTTTGCTAACATAGTTTCTCTAGGTCAGCGTTTCAGAACAGTTGTGGTGTTGTTGGGTAATCTCTGTTATTGTTTCAGTATTCATATTTCTGTATCATTCGTTGATATTTTTCTCCTTGATGAAGATGATTTGATGATTTGGTTGCTGAAGATGTTCAGGATGCACAAGCTAATGGGGAGCATTTGTCTTGTGGAAAAGGATGCATTGTTGGCATTCTGATTGGTTGTTGTTTTATGATCTCATGCTTGAGATTATTTGGTTTTGGTCATAAATAGTCATATCTGTAATTTGATGAAAAGGTCACGTTGAGATCTATGATGTAAAATTGTTATATTCAGTCATGTAAGGACTTGTTCAAATTTGTAAACCCACTTGGTTGGGAAGTTGAGTCAAATTTGTAATTCCACTTGGTTGGATCATTAATGTAAGTATGAGTCCTTGGTGATAAGAAAGGTCATACTCGGTTGAGTCATGTACTTCATTGAAAAATTGGTTTAAATATCCAGCATGAACTCAGGGGGAGCATGGTAAAATGAGCACACATCAGATCTTTAGAGCTCATCTTTCTACAAGGGAAGAGAAACCTTGTTTTGGTTTTGATCTGCCCTTTGCCCTTGATGTCAAAAGGGGAGAGTATTTTGGTGTTTGAATAATGGTTATTATTAATTTACTCATATATTGTGATGATCAAACACCATCATGGTTGCCATCAAGTCCAAAGGGGGAGATTGTTGGCAATATGCTGCAATATTTTGTCCTTGATGGCAACCTACTTGATGAAGTTTTTCTTGATGGAAACCTACTTGATGAGTTGCCTTTTGATAAGAAACCTATGTGTTAATATGTTGCAATATGTTGTCCTTGATGGCAACCTACTTGATCAAGTTGTTCTTGATGGAAACCTACTTGATGAGTTTCCTTTTGATAAGAAACCTATGTGTTAAAGATGTAAAAATGATGTTTCTACAGGTTAGTTCAGATGTGACAGAGAAAGGAATTCCAGCAAGTGCCACATAAATGAAACATGAAAAGTTTCTCAATATATACGCAGGTTTTATGAAGTAAACCTACGTATGGATGCAATGTGTACACTAATTTTGTGAAGGCAACCCGCGTATACATTCAGAATTAGTATATACATAGTTTTTATGAAGAAAAGTCGCATATACACGCGGATAAGAAAGATCCAAGTCGTGTATCCATTTTGCGCTCTAAAATTATGATACGAAGGGGCATTACCATGGTATTAGCCCACATTATTGAGCATTGTATTGTCTATTTGATTCCGTCCAAGAATAACATCAATAGTTGTGTGGTTTTGACTCATGGTATTGGTAAAGGCTAAATCTATATAAGGAGAAGAAGATCATAGTGCAAAGTGTGCATGAGTAAGGGTTGTTACGGAATAAATTTCTCTATGGTATATCTGCATGGGATGAACTATGTTTTAATTGATAAGCTCTAAATACTGATTCACCCCCCCCTCTCAGTATTTTTCCAATAGAGGGTGACTCACCTTGTGTGGATGATAGCATGGAGTTTAGAGCTTCACATGGGAATGGAGGTGTTATCACCAAAAAATGAAGCATCATTTGACAAAGTTAAATAGGTTCATGTGTCAATGGTAGGGTTGTAGGATTCATTTTTTTATATTCTTGGTCAAGGGAAATTTTAAAATTTTCTTCTTTAAGCTCACCTTAAGGTCTAAACCCACTCACTTTCAAATCCCCTCATGTCACGTCACTCATAATTTTCTGACAAATTTCTATTCCCAAGGTTGTTTTACCGAAATGGTCATTTTAGCCAAGAAACCACAGTTTCGTAGTGAAATACACTGAGAAATGTCACTTTTGGCTATGAAACTACTGATAATTTCGTAGCGAAAACACCTACATTTGCACTAAATATGCTACGAAAGCGTGGTTTCTTGTCTGTCTTGTCAAGTTAGCTGTTAGGTGTCAGAAAATCATTGGGAAAGGGTAAGTTAGATACCATTCAAGTCATTGAGGGATAAGTTCAAGGTACATGGTTAGGTCTGAAGTCATCATCACCATTTTAGGCATGAATGAGTCATCATTGTGCTATGAAGTGGACATCAAACTTCAAAATCTTTCATAATTCAATCATTTCTCATTTCTTCTTTGTGTGATATCAAGCTCTAGAGAGCTATTGCATTGAGCCAAATCTGTGGTTGGTGTTTTCAAAGGTTTATCAAGCAAGACTGAGAAGACTATCAAGCGAGGCTGCAAACTATCAAGCGAGGTTGAGAAGACATTAAAGAAACCATGGTAGAAAAAAAGAAGGACAAATAAGGGTGGACAATGTCTGAGATATGAACCAGCAGACATGAATCTGATTAATGAAGACCCAACAGCTGTGGAAGTCTTCAGAGAACAAGTTGCTTACAGTTTTGTGAAATATTACAAGGCTGCCATATACATGTTTCCAAAGAATTTACTTTAAACTTCAGTGGAATAGCTACCAAAGTGGGGATGCTTAATCTTTCTATCACACCAGAGTTTATTGCAGTAGCTACATGGATTCCAAGGGGATAAGAAAAGTAGTTCAAAGGTTTCAATTTCAACATGGAGCAATGCAAAGAGTTTATGAAGCCCGAAAACAATGAAATGGATCTCACTAATGCCATTCCAAGGAGCTGCATGAAGGATGACTACTCAAAATTGCTGCTCATCATCTAAAAGTGTTTTACTTGTGAAGGGAGATACCATAAATTTTACGCATGCCATTTCAAGCTACTCCTACACTTTACTAGTAAGATTTCCCTTGATCTACCTTTCTATTTACATAGAATTTTATCAAAAATGGCAGATAAGGTCCAAGAAAAATCTGAAGGGAGTGATACTTCATTGTTCCATCATGGTTTAAAGAAACTGTTGGTTTTATATGAACCTCAAAGACTAGGTAGAGACAGGTCTTGATCTTTGTTTCTTAGTGGCTTTGAGTTGGATGCTCTTACTCCTTGAAGAACTCCTAAACTTAGGAGAATTCCATCACCCTTAGTAGCAGAAAAAAGTGAACCATTGGTGGCAGAACCAAGTGAAAAATCAAGAGTAGAACCAAGTGAAACAATCATGATGGACATAGAGCAATTTCAGAGTTTTGCTACACCAAATGTCCCACCTGCAAAATAGAATTCAAAAGTGATCAAACCTGCAAAATAAAAACAAGGTGTGAGTAAACAAGGAACTAAAAGGATGACAAGGAGCCAAATAGTGGCCTTAGAAGAGAAAAAAATGGTTGTAGAAGATAGACAAGTAGGTAAAGGAAATCCAGAAGATATATTACATTCCATTGACATAGAAGAAACTCCTATAGTCCAGGCTGAGGACATAGAGGAAGGTGGACAAAAGCTAAAAAAGGACAAATCTGCAAAGAAATTAGAATTTGAAGGAGAAGATGCAGGTTTTATGTTCCAAGCAAGAAAGCCTATGACAAGTCATGCTAGAAATCTATTAGAGAGCATTAAAGAGGTTCATCCACCTACTGACACAGTCCAGCCACCACAACACATCATCGACCTTTCATCACCTGCAAAGAAAGATACATTTAGGAAATAAAATAAAGGAAAAGAGAAAGTGATGGAAAAAATAGAGTTTCAACTCCTTGAAGAACAATTGGATTTGGCCAACCATGAAGTTGTTGTTATGAAGAAATAAGTAAGGAAACACAATGTAGAGAATGTTCAGTTTGAAAAGATGAAGGAAAGTTGGGAAGAGCAGGTTGACAGTGTTTCCAAGGCTTTAGATAATACACAATAGCTTATCAAATAGCCCATTCCATTGAGGAAAGAGGTCAAAAATGTTAGAAAAATGAATATACATTTGAAATCCACCAACAAAAATTTTAAAGATCAGGTTAAGGACCTCCAGGAACAACTTGAAATAATCCATGAACAGTTGGAGAAAAAAGGCCTTAAAATGACAGTAGTTCAGGAGACAATTGCTTAACTCATCATCAATGAGGAAGAAACCCCTCAAGAATCATAGTTTGAGCTATTTTATGATTTTTAAGACTAATGACATGTTATAAACTGAGTTTTTTCACTTGGAAGATATATTTTTGAAGCTACACAAATTTATGAAATTTTGACTATTTTTAGCAGTTTCGTAGCGTGCCTGCGCGTGAAGAACAACAAAATGTTACGAAAATACTGTAGCTTTCATTTTTTCATTTTGAACCTATTTTTTGGGCTCCCAAGAGATGAAAATGGTATGGAAGATACATTAAAACATAATGAACATCATGTAGAAAAAAAAGAATCAGAAAAGATGATGGCAAAAGGCATTTTTTGTAGCGCTACGAAAGTACGCTATGAAACTGTCTTACTTTCGTAGTGTACCATTGTGGAGATTTATAAGCAGGTCTTTGGGAATTTTTGGACATCTGGATACTATCAAAGTGTTAAAGGACCATGACAATAGTTAGTCAAGACTTAAAGACCACAAAATGAACACAAACTACCAACCAAACCATTCGTTGAAGATGAGGACCAGTTTCTTAAAAAGCAAGGTTTATTTCAAGTTTTGGAGGAGGTCAATTAAAATTTCATGTAGTGATGAGTCCCATCACACCCTATTAAAACGTGTGAAAGAATAGTTGTCAAGATGCAATTTTTTTTAGGAGATAAGGTTGTTAATGTAATAATGAATAGTTTGAGTCGTATTAGGAAAATGACTGTCAAGTAGGATAGCTGTCATTTTCTCATTAAAATAGTTTTTTTATGGTTATGCAAGGTATCATTAGGAAAAAATTCGATGAATCTAGCCAGGAGGAAAATCATCTCATCATGTAACAAGTCTATTAAAGGGAAGAGAGTCGAATTTGTCAAGGGTTGGAGATTTTTTGGAAAAACTGTAGCTTTATGTGACTATTTTCAGTAATACAAAGAATTGTTTCTTGACCAACCTGAGATTTTGATTGAGTTTTTAGTGCATATATTATCTATATCTTTGATGTGTACTATTTGCAGTGGTTTTCATATTTAATACTCTTAATTTATTCATGTAATTCTCTGACTTCCTTTATATATGAATTGACTATGTGATTTCTTGTTTCATGTGTGTGTACTTCAGCTAAAAAATCTTACCTGCCTCAGCTTCCATGTCAAGTGAACTTACTACTAAATCACTAAAATTGTTGACTCCATAAGCCCAATGTTTGTAGACTGATACTATTTTCAACCTATACTCATCACAAGCAAGTTGTTTTCCAAGTAGAGTTAGCCATCTAGATACATCTTTATTCATTATCATTAAACCTTTGAGAGAGCCCTCTTAGGCCGAAGAGGTTAAGCTTTAGTCACATGATTGGTTTGAAATGGTTACATGAGATTATCTGATTAGCAGCCTATTAGGTGCAATTTTGTGAAATCATTTTGGTGTGTCTGCTGGGAGCTTGAAGATTATACTTTCTCGAAATTTTGAAGCTGAACTTTTGAAGGTAGCAGGAGCTTAGGAAGTTTTTCAAGGCTTCATCTACCTTGGTGACTCCATTCGAAATCCATATGATCAAAGGTGGCTTCGAGAAGGAAATACACGAGGAGTAATCCTGACCCAGATCCACCTACCATTGTGGAAAATCCAAACACCATCTACAGAGGCAGTCAAGGCATTTCTGCAATATCAGGTACTCCATTACATATAAAATCCCTGTCCTCTGGAGTTTTAAGAAGTCCTAAAGATAAAATATTTGATGATAAAATTCAGGAAGCCATGTTTAGGTCTGAAAGTGAAAAATAATTAGCTGAAATTGTCTTAGACCTACATAGGAGAGGCATTGATACCTCAGACTTAGTGACACAAAAAGATAGAGAAGAGTTTTTGGAAGCAGTCACCTCTGAGTTGCTATTTTAAAGAGAGTCTTTGCATAGGTTGAAGGAGCTTGACCCTTTTGAAATTTTGTTTAGAAGTAAAACTGGTTTTCCTCTTCTTGATTGGAGTTCAATTGTTAGTGGAAAATAAAGACCAAAAAACCCTCCTCCTAACAGTTTCTCTTCCTCTACTGCTATTGTCCCTAAAACTACCACAGTCCCATTCATCATAGCAGGAAATGTGCCTCCTCCACCTTGTTAGTATGAATCTTAATCGCAAGTGTACGAAAAAAGACCACTTTAGCTGTGCATAAAAAACAGCCCTAATAGCAAAAGGTGGATGCCAATATCTTCAGATATGAAATTAGTTGATCAAGATAAACATTGAAAAAATATAGATCTATGCATTAAAAGACACTAAGCAGTAAATAATACGAGATTTACTCCATGCATCCAATAGACAAGACAAGAATATGTTGAATGAATTTCAAATTAAGGGCACCTGGGAGGAAAACATAGAAGGATGTTACCAGTTCTCCTCAATGGGATGGGTTCTTGTAAGTCCTCAGCACTTCAGATCTAAAATTCCTCTCTCTTGATGGTGTAGAAAACCGAGACAAAAATGGAACTCAAAGGGAGCTCACAAGAAAAAAGATAGAAAAATATGACAATGATGGTGGATCAAAGTCAGACAAAAAATATAGATCCAAAGTGAACTTAGGCAACAAAAGGTCATGAATGAATGGAAAAACCCTTCTATTTATAAAAAAATATTGAGTTAGTCTAGATATTGGTGCATAATTAAAATATTATTAACCAAATCAAGATCCAACTTTTATGGAATATTTTATTATTTTTGTTGGAGGGAAAAGGAATTTGACTTGGGTCAAATCCCTTTATCTGTAAATAATAAATAAATAAATTATTTATTTATCATTTTAAGGATGTGGTTGAGTAATAATTAAATAAATAATGATTTATTTAACTATTTATGAGTGGTTTAGTCAAATTTAACAAGGAATATTATTTAAATAAGGTTTAAATAATTATTCCTAGAAAATAATAAGATAAATAATAATTTATCTAATTAATTTTCCTGTTTTTGGTTAAATATGACCAGGAATATTAATTAAACGGTTGTTTAACTAATTATTCCTTGAGGAAAATAAAAAAAAAAAACGTGGGTTTATTTAATATTTCCTCATGGGGTTTCCTGTTTAGACCATAAACAACTTAATAAAGGTGTGTTATTAAGTTATTTTTCATAGTGAAAGCAATTTTACTTAGGGTAAAATTGGTCTTACATGGCGTACTTAGGTCGATCTAATAGTAACAAGTTAGATGACCCAAAAATGGTGTAACAGATTGTCCACTAGCGTGCGAGCGTTAGGAGCTAATCGTATGACCGAAGTATGTTGTAAGAACTCAATCACTAGACACCGAAGGGGAAGTCAAAGACAGAGAAATATAAGTGTTACACCATTTTTTGGTCATCTAATCCATTATTATTAGATGGACCCAAGTACACCAAGTAAGACCAATTTTACCCCAAGTAAAATCACATTCACTATGAAAATAACTTAGTAAATCACCTTTATTAAGTTGTTTGTGGTCCAAACAGGAAACCCCATAAGGAAATATTAAATAAATATACATTTGTTTGATTTTCATCAAGAAATAATTAGTTAAACAATAGTTTAATTAATATTTCTGGTCATATTTAACCCAAAACAAAGAAATTAATTAGATAAATCATTATTTATCTTATTATTTTCTAAAGAATAATTGTTTAAATCTTATTTAAATAATATTCTTTTTTAAATATGACTAATTCACCCTTAAATAATTAAATAAATCATTAATTATTTTATTATTACTCAACCATATCCTTAAAATGATAAATAAATCATTTATTTATTTATTATTACTTAATCACATCCTTAAAATGATAAATAAATCATTTATTTATTTACTATTTACAAATAAGGGGATTTGACTAGAGACAAATTCCTTTTCCCTCCAACAAATATAATAAAATATTCCATAATAGTTGGACCTAGATTTGGTTAATAATATTTTAACTATGCACCAATCTCTAGACTAACACAATATTTTGTTATAAATACAAGGGTTTTCCCATTCATTTGTCACATTTTGTTGCCTAAATATTACTCTAGATCTCAACTGTTGGTCTGGCTATTGATCCATTATCATAACCATATTTTTCCATTTTTGTTTGGGTTTTCTACACCATCAAGAGATAGGAATTCTAAATCTGAAGTGTTGAGAACTTACAAGAACCCATCCCATTGAGGAGAGCAGGGAACACCCTCTTGTGTTTTCCTCCCAGGTGCCCATTAATAAAAATTTCATTGGATATATTCTTGTCTTGTCTATTGGATCTATGGGGTAAATCTTATTTTTATACTATTTAATGTCTTCTAATGCATAGATCTAGATTTTTGCAGCATTTATCTTGATAATCTAACTGCAGATATGAAGATATTAGCAGTCATTTCTTCTGTTAGGGTTGTTTGTTATGCGCAGCAAAAGTGGTCTTTTTTCGTACACCTTGAATTAAGATTCATACTAACAACTGGCGACTCCACACGAGTTTACCATTACAACCACTGTCATTTTTCTGATCCTTGCATATCCAGCTACTTCAAACCCTAGGATTTCTCTTCAGCCCCTTGTTTTGTTTATCCTTGATGTTTTTTTTAACCCATAAAACCCTAAAACGATAAAAATTCTAACTTCCGTGTGTTTTCGGACACATTGCGCAGGTGAACGACATTAGCTGTAGCTGAGATGAATTTTTTTTCTAAAACCTACTGCTGAGAGTGCCGAAAGTGTAGGTCGCACTTTTCTGCCCAAAACCTACAACCTGGACCTCCAGGGAGCACTTTACTGCCCAAAAAGTGTGACCTCTGTTGAAAACAGGCCAAAAACTGCGACCAAGACTTTCTGCAGGGATTTTTCCGAAAGTTTTTTGGGTTTTGCTGAGCCTCTGTTCAGGGTTGTCTGACCTCTGTCTCCACCCGTTTTGGACCTATAATTATTTGGTTTTTCTCAACTAAGTGGGAACCTAGCCCCTTAGGGCTTCAGTACCCTCCACTTTTTGTGGAAGAGTGGTTGTTGTTGCAGGTTATCTGAAATTTTAGTCTTCAGCCATGTTTTCAGATCTAATACCTCATCTTCAGATCCACTCCATATTGGCTTGTTATCCATCCAAATATTCCCATTTAGCTTTTTTTAGGTTTTCCATTAGGGGGCACTCCGCTTCCCTCCTGGAGATAGCCTTTTGCCACCTCTTTTTACAACAATTTTCCTCTGATTTGTTGCTGTTTTCTGCACCACTTTTCAACAGATTTTGTCTTTTATATCTCTATCCCTCTTAACCCAAGATCTATTATCTTTTTTTTTTTTAGTGTGTTTAGATTAGTTTTTTTCTAACTTATAGACCAATTGTTGAGAGACCCGCCTCCTTGGGTTTAGATTATTACATTGTTAGCTGTTTATTTTCTGTTTTGCAGGCCTATATACTGTCATTTGTAGGTTTATTCACAGCTCTACAAAACATTTTTTCTTTTCTCTACAAATGTTTGGGTTTAAAAATTAAAATTTACACACTTTTACACACACACCCTAAGTGAAAAGGGGCTTGGTTAACACCGCCAAGCAAAGACTCTAAAACATTGAAATCAATTGATCCTTCACCTCTCTGCCCTTGTTCTAACATTGTAATCAGTTGATCCTGCACCTCCTTGCCCTTGTTGGTCTCTTTTTCCATTGTGTCGTGTTTGTGTCATCCCCATTGTGCCACCAAGGCATTCATCCCAGAGACTTCTTGGCCTTCATACTTATTTTTTGGTAGGGAGACTTAATCCTCTGCATAGGATTCGAGTTAGTCCTCAACCGAGTCCGCACTTCGACTCTTCTTCTGGTCCTTTGGGTTCTCTTTCTCCTTCCGCCTTCAGTTCTCCCCTATCACCTTCACCATTTCCGGTGCAGGACCTAATACTGGTGGCAACCCCGACCCTCCTGCTGGGAATACCACTAGTGGGACCACAACGGACACTACCCTGGCTGCACCCTTGCTCCCTTTCATGGCAGGCCTCAGCCTCCCTGACTTCGACCAGTTCATAAACGACCCTATAAACCATGACTCTAGTTGGCCCACCATGCCGACAAAGCTCCCTTCACACATCCCAAAGTTTGAAGGTCTTGCTGGACAAGATCCCTCAAATCATGTTAGATCTTTCCACATGTGGTGTTCGTCCAATTCCATTACCGATGACTTTGTCCGTCTTCGGTTATTCCAACGAATGCTTACTGGTGAATCTTCTAAGTGGTATGTTGATCAAGCCCCTTCCTCTCATACCACCTTTGCAACTCTTTCCTGGGAATTTTTTTCTTATTTCCAGCTCCCCCTTCGTTATGACACTGGGACCGAGCTCTTGACCTCCTTCCATCAATCATCTGCAACCCGCCTATCCGACCATGTTCATGAATGGCAGAGAAGAAGGAGCCTATGTCGAGTCCCTCCCTTCGAAGACCGTGTCTACATGGACTGGTTCCTTAGGACTCTTTTTCCACATATTGGAAAAGACGTCGCATCTCACTTTTTTTAAACCGAAGAAGCCGCTCTCCAAATTGTGTTAAAATATGACCTGATCTACGCTCAGTCGGTTTATGTTTATACCCTTCTAACTGATCTTCCCAGACCTGGTGGTGCCAACGCACTAGGGTCATCTCACGCCGCTGACGGTATCTTTGGAGCTCTCTTTAATCCGTATGCTCAACCTCCCATGGGCTATGGTTTCTCTCAGGGTGGGGCCAGCACCTCCAACACTTTTCCCCCTCCTGGTAGCACATATCCAGGATATGGCATGCCTCCTCCTTTTGTCTTACTATCTGTATTCACAGCGTGGTGCTCCAGCTCCTCTAGCATTAGCACCTCCTCCTCTCTTGCCTTCTCAACCCCTACAACAGCAACCACCACCCCCTCCAAGGCAAGTGTACACACAGCAGGGCAGGACTAATCCTCCTCCCTCAAAAAGGAAGAAGAAAGGTAATAAAAATCAAGATACCTCTACTAATCCTAGACCTAATCAAGGTAATGCTCCAAACACTACTCAGTCCAAGAAGGATATGCCTCTTCGTACGAACAAGACCTGTTCTTGTTGTGGTGTTTACAGTCATTATATGCATGATTGTCCTCTTCTGCCACAAATGCAACAGCTATGGGAATCTCAAGCAACATTGAGAGGAAAACAAGCCATCCCTTCCATTCCTCCCAGTCCTGCACCTAGTCAGTCGGCTGTGCTTACTGATCCTTTCCCTCAACAAGGATTTGTGGCTACCCAACCACCTGAAGGAAAGGTGGCCACTCAATCTCTTCCATCTGGTTCCCTCGATTACCAGATTTTCATGATGTCCTCTGATCAACCTCCTCAACCTCCTTCTCCTGGCCCTTTACCTTTAGATGGTACTCATGACCTTCCAGATATGCCAGCCGCTACCCCCAAACCTTATATTTCTTTGACCTCGGTTCAACCCGTCTCTTTGATTCCCCCCGCTACAATAGTGCCTCAGTCACCTCAACCGGAACCTTTTTCCATTGTGACCATTTCGGGTAAGAAGGGCAAAGCCTGCAAGGGGGCACCAAAGGAAAAGTACCCCATTTCCTTGTTCATGCGTTCTGCTTCGGATCTGCCTAATCTCATTGGCCCCCCTCCTCCTGATGCTAACATGATGGAGCCTTCGGCCACCTTTTTCCACTTATCATCATCCATAAGAACCCTGGTGGAAGCCCCCATGGAGAATTCCCTTGATGATTTGCTTGGCCTTCCCCCAATGATCACCCCGGGCTCAACATCGGTAGATCCTCTATCTACTTATTTTTCGGTTATTCCCCATGATGTTGCACATGTGTGCCTTTCTTCACATGATGATGAGTCAGGTAGCTCTACCACGGCAAGTAGCCTCCCTTCCTCTAGTCAACCCATCTTTCACTCTGATGAAGACATTATGGAAGCACTGACCAATCCTGACTTCCCGTGGAATGATATGCACCACCATGCGTACTTCCTCCCGCAACAGTCCCACGACCAATATGTTGTGGAAACTAAAGACTTCCTTCCTAAAGAAGTCGATTGGTTTAGAAATCCCATCCCTGCACCCAATGCTTTCGAAGAAGGAAATATGGCCAATATCTCTCCTACCATTAAAATTGACATTTATGACAAACCCAGGGTTGAAGAAAATATCACTTTAGGTGCCCATTGCACCACGGAAGAGGTTGAAGCTTACACCAAGCTATTCAAATAATTCCACGATATTTTCGCCTGGTCCTATTCAGAAATGCCTGGGCTTGATCCTGCCATTGTCGAACACCATATTGATACGTAGCCTGATGCCAATATTTTCCATTAAAAGTGGAGACCCATTAATCCTTCAGATGAGAAGTTGTCAAAGCTGAAATCGATAAGCTCAAGCAGGATGGTTTTATCTATCCTATTGAATACACCTCTTGGGTGTCCAATCCGGTTCCCGTTCTCAAGAAACAAGGCACCATTCATGTCTACACTGACTTTCGTGATCTAAACAAAGCTTGTCCCAAAGACAACGTACCCACACCATTCATTGACTAAATAATTGATGAGTGTGCAGGGCACGAGGTTCTATCTTTTATGGATGGTTTCTCTGGATACAACCAAATTGTTATCCGTCGTGATGATCAACTCAAAACCGCGTTCATTAGTCTGTAGGGAACCTTCGCCTATCGAGTCATGCCATTTGGCCTTAAAAATGCAGGAGCCAATTTTCAGCGGGCCATGTCTTACTGTTTCCATGACCTAGCTCATATTATCCTTGCTTATTTAGATGACCTTATTGCACATTCTAAACATCGGGTGCAACACCTTCATGATCTGTGGATCGTATTTCTCCGATGTCACAAGTATAATATCCACCTTAACCCGCTGAAGTGTGTCTTTTGTGTGCCCACTGGCCATATTTTAGGCTTCATTGTGTCTAAAGATGGTATCACTCTTGACCCATTAAAAGTTCAAGCCATCCTTGAGCTTCCCATCCCCCCTAAATTACGCCAGTTACAAAGCCTCCAAGGCAAAGCTAATTTTCTTCGTCGGTTCATACCTGACTATGCCACCACCGTGCATGGGTTCCTTAGACTCCTCTGCTCCAATATCCCTATTGTATGGGATGAATATGCTCAAAAATATTTTGATGCCATGAAGCATGCTCTCACGTCCGCTCCCTTGATTCATCCCCCTGACCTTGATAGGGATTTCAGCCTGTATATCTCCGCTTCCACCCACTCAGTCGCTGGAGTCCTTATTCAGGAAGATGACAATGGAGTTGAGCATGTTATCTATTATGTCAGTAAGAACCTCGTAAGACCCCCTATATCCTACTCCCACGAAGAGAAATTAGCACTGGCTATCGTGTTCTTGGTCCAAAAACTTCATCATTACATCCTCATGCATTCCACCAAGGTCGTGACTAATTCTAACCCCATGGAATTCCTATTGAGTCATCGAATTGTCAGTGGGAGTACACTCAATGGATTGTGATCCTCCAGGAATTCGATCTTGAATTTGTCACACCAAAAAGTAAGAAAGGTTTAGCCCTCGCTGAACTCATTTTCAAACTACCTACAGGTACGTAGGATCCTCCAATTAATGATAGGTTTCCCGATGAACACTTATTTTCCATTACCACTGATGACCCCTGGTATGGGGACATCATCACTTATTTGTGAACTCAAAATTTTTCCCTCCATCTTGATCGTGATGCTCAACGACATATCCGACACTAGGCACCCTGCTTCCTTCTCATCGGTAACAACCTTTATCGTCGTGGTGTAGATTCTATCCTTCGTCGTTGTCTCACACACGCTGAAGTAGAACAAGTCCTCAATGCCTGTCATAACGGTGCTTGTGGTGGCCACCTCTCCTGTCTAGCCACTGCCCAGAAAATTATGCACGCTAGGTACTTTTGGCCTTCTCTCTTTGGTGATTGCATTGAGGTAGTCAAACACTGCCCCAATTGCCAACATTTTTGCCCCAAGGCATGAGCCCCTCCAGCTCCCCTTCATCATGTCATCTCTGCTGGCCTCTTCTATAGGTGGGCCATACACTTTATGGAGTGTCGACCATCATCATCCGGTAGCCGTAAGTATATCATTGTGGCAGTTGACTATTTCACTAAATGGGCTGAGGCCATGCCAACGTTTAACAACATGGCAGCTACTGCAACCCTCTTTTTCTTTAACCATGTGATCGCTCGATTCAGAGTTTCAAAAAAATTGGTCTTTGATCATGGCTGACATTTTGAAGATGAGATATGGCGAGAGCTATCCTCAGTGTTGGGCTTTGAACACCAATATTCCTCCTCCTATTACCCCCAAGGTAATGGCTAAGTTGAATCAGTCAATAAAATTCTTAAAACGATACTTCAACGGATGGTGGATAAGCACAAAACCAACTGGCATCTTATGCTCTTCCCTGCTTTATGGGCCTATATAACTTCTGTTAAAACTGCCACCGGGTTCACTCCTTTCCACCTTGTGTTTGAAGAGGAGGCAGTCTTACCGATCCAGTGTGAAATCCCTTCCCTTCATCTCACTGTCAAACTTCTCCCTGACACCCAACCATTAGAAAAAAGGATTATCATGCTTGAACGCACTTCCGAAGACTGCCGTGTTGCGTTGCAAACCATTGAGGCGGCTAAGAAATGCACCAAAGCTCAATATGATCGAAAAGTCCAACCTCGCACTTTTCATGAAGGTGATCTTGTTCTAGTGTATGACCAGGCCCATGATGTCCTTGGTCATGGGAAGTTTCACTCATTATGGCTAGGACCTTACATTATACGTAAGGATTTAGGTAAGTGAGCATATCTACTAGAGGAATGTGAAGGCCATCCCATTCCCAATCCTTGCAATGCACTCTATCTAAAGATGTATTACCTTAAAATTTCCTTCCGCTAACGCATGTTTTATTTTCTTTAGATAGCTAGCCCATGCTTTTTTGTGATTTGATACTTCACCAGGACACATTTTTTCCAAGAAGCGCCACTTCACCCTTCCTCAAAACCAAATTTCTTCACTTGCAACACTCGTACTGGGGTTATCATGTTTCCTCCATACTTTTCCATGCTCATGTTGACTTTCGTCATGAGCTACCATTTTGTACTCATGCTTTTAGGGTCCCCATTAGACCCCTTTTCTGTGTGGCAGCACCATCGAGTCACCCTTGTTTAGAGCATCCAAGTTGATTCATCATAGCTTGCATGGAGTCTATCCCGCTATAGTCCTTCATCCTTCATTGCTAGGTCCCTCTCTCGTGTCACACATTATGACCTCCAGTTCCACTGCCCCCTATCCCTCATAATATTGCGTCAGTCGCTGCCGGGTCATCCATGCCATTTTTTCTCTAACAAGGGAAGTCATCCGTTCGCTACTCAGTCTCCCCCATTTCATCATCATCATTGGTGTCAGTCTCTCAGTCGCTCTACTATTTTCCCTCATGCCTTAGTTGAGGATCCCTTATTACCTCAACTATGGCAGATCTCCTTCTGTCGACATTAGCTCATTCATTCCAAAAGACAGGTCTAGAGGGCAGTGTACCTTGGTTCCAACATTCCACTCTTGTTCGGTGGCTTGGATAGGCAAAGGGACTTCTTCTTGCCCTTTGAATTGATTGTTTCTCACCTCCAGCTCTTTTCAGCATGATCGAGATCCGTATACTCGATGGTTCAGGGATGCAGCACCTGACATCGACGATTCCCGGGTGTATGTGAGATGTCTCAGCCCTCATGAGGGGGTGGCCCTACAGGTAGCCCCCCACACACTTGGGTGACCTTTTCATTTAAGCCTTCGATGCGGCTCCATACGTTTGATGATGTCGGCCTTCAGCCGCTTGCAGTGCATTTTTGTTTGCATGTATTAGTCAGATTTTTAGAGCCATCTCCTGTGTTTAGGGGAATCTGGGTTGTATTTATATCTCATGTACTCCGATATTATTGTACAAGCCCTGGCTGTTATTCCAGGCACAATATGTATGTGGGATTCATTATCATGTTATTTATCTGGCTCATGTTTATGCTAGAATATGCTTCATCATTGCGTTCTGTGGTTTTCCGGGTGTCGTATTGTTTATACTATTTCCGCGATGGGCATAAGTATGCCTCCCCCGCCGCCTATAGCAAGTACTCACTCATGAAAAAGACTTGTCGCACCTACAAGTCACCTCCTCATGGTCTAGTTCTTTCATCACTTTGGTCTACCTTACAATCCTCTCTCTTTGATTTCCCCTTTGTTGTTTAATGATTGAGATTTTAAACGTACTTCGGTCACACGATTAGCTCCTAACGCTCGCACACTGGGGGGCAATATGTTACACCATTTTTTGGTCATCTAATCCATTATTATTAGATGGACCCAAGTACACCAAGTAAGACTAATTTTACCCCAAGTAAAATTGCATTCACTATGAAAAATAACTTAGTAAATCACCTTTATTAAGTTGTTTGTGGTCTAAACAGGAAACCCCATAAGGAAATATTAAATAAATATACATTTGTTCGATTTTCCTTAAGAAATAATTAGTTAAACAACAATTTAATTAATATTTCTGGTCATATTTAACCCAAAACAAAGAAATTAATTAGATAAATCATTATTTATCTTATTATTTTCTAAAGAATAATTGTTTAAATCTTATTTAAATAATATTCTTTGTTAAATATGAATAATTCACCCTTAAATAATTAAATAAATAATTATTTATTTGATTATTACTCAACCATATCCTTAAAATGATAAATAAATCATTTATTTATTTATTATTACTTAATCACATCCTTAAAATGATAAATAAATCATTTATCTATTTATTATTTACAAATAAGGGGATTTGACTCAAGACCAATTCCTTTTCCCTCCAACAAATATAATAAAATATTCCATAAAATTTGGATCTAGATTTGGTTAATAATATTTTAATTATGTACCAATCTCTAGACTAACACAATATTTTGTTATAAATAGAAGGGTTTTCCCATTCATTTGTCACCTTTTGGTGCCTAAAGATCACTCTAGATCTCAACTCTTGGTCTGGCTATTGATACATTATCATAGCCATATTTTTCCATTTTTTTCTGGGTTTTCGACACCATCAAGAGAGAGGAATTCTAAATCTGAAATGCTGAGGACTTACAAGAACCCATCCCATTGAGGAGAATAGGGAACACCCTCTTGTGCTTTCGTCCCAGGTGCCCATTAATAAAAATTTCATTGGATATATTCTTGTCTTGTCTATTGGATCTATGGAGTAAATATTATTTTTCTACTGTTTAATGTCTTCTAATGCATAGATCTAGATTTTTGCAGCATTTATCTTGATCATCTAACTGCAGATATGAAGATATTAGCAGTCATTTTTGCTGTTAGGGCTGTTTTTTATGCGCAGCTAAAGTGGTGTTTTTTCGTACACCTCGAATCAAGATTCATACTAACAATAAGGTAGACCGAAGCACTAAAGGACTAGACCCTAAGGAGGTGAGACTTACAGGTGCGACAGGTCTCTTTTATGAGTGAGTACTTGTGCTATAGGTGGTGGGGGAGGCATACCTATGCCCGCCGAGACAAAGTACAAAGGATAATGCATCCAGTAAACAAGGGACTGGAAAATATAGTACACGTTTACATAAACATTAGCTAGGTAAAACATGATAATGAATCCCACATACATACTGTGCCTGGGATAATAGCCAAGACTTATACAATAATATCTGAGTACATGAGATACAAATACAACCCAAATGCCCCTGTCAACAGGAAAGGGCTCTGAAAATATGACTGATACATCCAAAAAAAAAGAAGCTGCAAGCGGCTAAGGCTGACATCATCAAATATATGGAGCTGCATCAAAGGCTGTAATGAAGAGGTCATCCAGGTATGGGGGGGCTACCTATAGGGCCACCCCCTCATGAGGGCTGAAAAACATCTCACACACACCTGGGAATCACCGATATCAACTGTTGCATCACTGAACCATCAAGTATACATATCTCGATCATGCTGAAGGGAACTGGAGCTGAGAAACAATCAAATCAAAGGGTAATAAGGAGTCCCTTTGCCTGATCTAAGGCACTGAACAAGAGTGGAAGCTGGAACCAAGGTACAAGGCCCTCTAGACCTATCTTCTGGAATGAATGATCTGATGTCGACAAAAGGAGGTCCGCCATTGATGAGGCAATAAGGGATCCTCAACTAAGGCACGAGAGAAAATAATAGAGCGACTGACAGAGCTTCTGACAGACTGACACCAGGGATGATGATGAAATGGGGGGTACTGAGTAGCAGATAGACGACTTCCCTTGTTAGAGCATAAAGGACATGGATGACCTGGCAGCAACTGACACAATATCATGAGGGATAGGTGAAATTAGGACTAAAGGCCATAATGTGTGACCCGAGAGAGAAACCGGGCAATGAAGGATGAAGGGCTATAGCGGGATACAAAGTGACTCGAGATAGACTCCATGAATGCGATGATGACTCAACTCGGACGCTCTAAACAAGGGTGACTCGATGATGCTGCCACACAGAAAAGGTCTAATGGGGACCATAAAAACATGAGTACATGATGGTTACTCATGACAAAAATCAACACGAGCATGGAAAAGTATGAAGGAAAAATGGTGCCCCAAGTACAAGTGTTGTAGGTGAAGAAATTCAATTTTTAGGAGTGGTGAAGTGACCCTTCTTGGAAAAAAATGTGTCCTGGTGAAGTATCAAATCACAAAAAACTAACAGATATGCATTTGAGGGCTTGGTGAGAGCTTTCCAGTGGTACAGACAGTTGTCAAAATAAGTTATGGTTTGGCCGCAGTAGGAAAAAGAAAAATCAGGGGTTTCTCTTTTAATAAGGCATTTTCCCTCCAAATTCACTCATTTTCAAGTGTAGCTGTGGTGAATGTAGAGAGGAGAAAAGGCCCTAAATCTTGCGGCGATCGTAGCGGACAAACCATCCATTGGAATCGAGATCCATCAGTTGCAAGTAAGAGGCTTAATCCTACTCTTTCAATTAAGGGGATTAAAATTTCATTTTAGGTACCCAGAGCTCATGAACAAGCTAGGTCACACTTTTTGGGGTTTTTTCTATGACCTAGGTAGCAGGTACCGGGCAGAAAACTGTGACCTGCCCCAGGAAATGACATGAAAAGTGTGACCTGTCAAAGAAAGGGGGTTTCAATGATGTTTTTGGCTGAGATCTGGGATTTTTTATGGTTGAGGGGCATAGGTGCCCCCAATCATGCTATGGTCATGCTAAAATGTATTTATAAAGGGGGAATCTAAACACATTTTATGATGTAGTGTGCCATTTGTTTTCATTATGGTTATGGAGTTCGAGAAAGGGAATGGAGGATTACCAATCTCTTTTGGCACTGCATATATGAATGAAATGGAATTTAATTTTTTGGGTTGGCATACATGGTTTCACTATCCCAAAGAGAGGATTTGGAGATAATGAATTGGTGCTCTCCTAGAAAACCCACAGGTTGGTCAACAACAATGTCTAGGGGACTGGGTTGCTGATGTAAGATGAAGGAATGCTGAGGGGTATCATCTCTAGAGTGATCTGAAGTGATATGGAACTCTAAAGGTTCTTCTAAATGTGGAATAATAATGTTACTATAGTCGACACAACCAGATACACTAGGAGAGTTGTGGAGAGTTGCTTCTCCTGGTCTCTCAAATATGGGTGCCCCCTTACCCAAACATTGGGTGTCAATGTAATGGCCACAAGGTGTATGTGGTTCGAATGCATGGATTCCATGTAAGGGGGGAAAGATAAAGTCAGGGGTGGTAAATGCTTCCATAATTTTGTCATCGTGATAGAAGATGGGGTGACTGGTGGAAGAAAGACCACCTGACGTGGCGAAGCTACCTGACTCATCATCATGAGAAGAGAGGTTCACATGCGCATCGTCAAAGGTGGTGATAGATGAAAAAGTAGATAAGGGATCCACTGATGTTGAGCCTAGGGTGATCACTGAAGGGAGGTCGAGCGAAACATCAGGGGAAGTCTCCAATTTTTATCTTACAAAGAGCAACCAAAGATGACGTAGATGGTTTAAAAGCATAAATGGAGTCTAATTTGGATGGTTTGAAGGATCAAATAATAGCTAATATGGATGATAAATTAGTGGAATATCACATCGAGCATCAACAACAAGTTCTCCAACTCTCAAAGGATAACCTAACTTTGGTTCAAAATCTAATGAAACAACAGGAGGATCAAGATCACATCAAAAGAAGTTCTGAAGTAGTCACAGAAACAAGAACTCGATAAGTACGATCAATTTCAGAGTATCTCAGTAAGTGGAAGAACTTTCCTGTAGAAGATTCCAGATGGGAGGATAAGAATTTTATACAGAAGCGTCAAGAAATAATCAAGCGTTGAGGACAACACTTGTTTGAAGGAGAGGGGCATGTTAAGTCCCTATATTAATAGTGTAGTCCCTTATTATGTTAGTGTATCCCCCTTTATTTTTATTTTTGTACCCCTGTAACCCACATATTGTTATTATTGTGCCCTTACATTATTATTGTTAGGTTGGCTAGGGTTACATTGTGGCTCCATGGACTCCTATATATAGAAAGGGGGTTTTTTCAATTTTATCATCCAATAATTTTTCATTCATGTAATGTATTGGAGGTTTCCCCCTCGAAGTGGCTTATTTCTAAGGTGTTTTTGTCTCTTTTCTGCTCTTTTTGGAGCTGGTTTCACAATAGGGACTTCCACCGAGGGTCTCATGGATGATGATAGGTAGAAAATGGTGGAAAAAGGCTTCGTCATCTCGACATTAGGAGGGGGAATGTCAATGGGAGCATTCGTTTCCTCTGTTTTTTCTGAAGCAAAATGCGCAAATAAGGGAGCGGTGGATTCATTGTGCTTGGCCTCGCATTGGAGAGCTACCACTAGAGAGGTTCGGAAGTCCTCAAGGCGGGGAAAAACGTGGGTATAATGGCCATGGAGATCACACAAAGCACAGGGGTGGTTGGTGTGAATAGTCTTGGGGTTCCTGGCTACATTCGAGGAAGGAATAGAGGTTTCTAGGAGCGTAGACTCAGGGAACGCGACATTAACCATGGGCTCGAGATGAGGCAACTAAGGACAATTATAGGTGGCATGAACGACAACATCACACAAAGCACACTGGATGGTATTATTTGGAGGTTGAGGAGGGGAAGGGTTTTTCGGGGAAGCCTTGTCTTTTGATGTCGTCTTGTAAGCTTTTCCCTTCTTACCCAAAGCGGTTGCAACATCAGATGGTTCCTGTTAAGGTGGCTGAGGCACTGTAGTAGCGGGAGAATTCTTAAGGACTGGTTAAACCAAGGTCAAAGAAAGATAAGGTTTGGATTGACTAAGCAGGGTAGCGGCTGGGGGATCGAGGTACCAAACGGGAATCCCTAGGGTCAGGCACCGTGTAGACTCTGGGAGGGGGAGCTAGGAACGGTATCTAACTAGAGAGGTAATGGCCAGGCCGGATGGCTCCAAAATGGTTAAGGCCTGGAGGAACCATTCTAGGAGGATAGAGAGGCTTATGAATACTAGCTATAGGTGAAGGGTTAGGAGGAGGAGGTCCAGAAGGCTGAATTGAAGGGCTAGGAGTAGGCTGCGGAGGGAAAGGAGGCTGCTGACTAGACGAAGTGGGCCGCTTGAGGGCAGCCCGAGACGATTTCATCAAGCAAACATTCGATGAGCTAGGATCAGAGACAGGAGGAGGAAGACTAGGGAATGTACCAAGCAATGAGGAGTCTTTGTAGACTCCAGGTGAGACACTGGTCAAAGGATCGACAGTTTTCTTATTGGACATCGAAGAGATGATGGACTCAAGGGAGGTCTGAGACTTCGGTTCGTAATATTTCAACTGGTCAATGGTGACTATCTTTCCATTATGAGGGAAGTACATCTTACAGTGAACCGCAGATGGGACAACAAACATCGCATAGGTGTAGCTACGACCCACTAGAATGTTGTAATGTAAGGGGGCATCTATTGAGCCCCAAGATTGTTCTTTCTTCCATCATACTTCACTCCATTTTCTTTTGTCCAATGTTATCCCAGGCTCAAATGATCAATGAAATTAGTTAAAATTGCTTTAAAAATGAATATCATGGCTAACTTGCTAAGTTTTGTGATTTTGTCATTGTAATACATTCTGAACTGAAACTAGCTACAGAATGCAGACATTTCGTAGCTAGTTGACAATTCTGCAACTGTCTTCACGTTCAAGCATGTTCCAGGTGTCCTCTCAGGAAAAGCCACACATGGGTATATTCCACATCATGTCCTCAGCGTTTGTTGCTCACCATGAAGAATAAATGGAATTCTAGACGTGGTTTTGTACGTGGGAACTCACACAAGGGGGAAGATTCCTAATAGGACTAGGACAGTCCAGATGTCCTTTGTCACTTTACACTGCCATATTTAGAGTTCTAGTATGATTTTTATATGAAAATACAATGATCCCCATTTATCTCAAGTTCTGTTATGAAGATTTGTTATAAATGTACTCGGGAAACCGAGAGACAAGCTCTAGATTTTGATTAGATTTCGTGGATTGACTGCTATATTTCTGAAGACCCAGAATACTCTGTTTTAAGTTATTTTCCTTTAATGAAGAAGACATCATTTCTTTGAACGCGTTGAGTTGATCTTGAGTTAGATTCCGTGCTACTCTGGCAGTAGAGAGCCCCTGCCTCCTGAGCGGCTTTACTTTTTGCAATTTAGATAAGTATCTTAGTTCATTTTCAAGTTTTTGAAGTTTACGTTCATAGTTAATTTCATTAGTCATTATAGCTATACTTGTTCTAAGAAACTCTTCCAAAATATCATTATAATGAATAAGAAATGGCTGTAGTGTTGTAGGTTTTATTTGCAATTCCTTTCGTTCAATATCACAGTTAAACTTACTCTAGAAAAATCTTCCAAGATATCATTATGATGACTAAGGTATAACTATGATATTGTAGGATTCAGTTTGCTTGTTTACACTAAGTAGCATAGCTAATATTACTCTTAAAGAGCTCTTCCAAAACATCATAACAATGAGTAGGAAATAGCTATGATGTCTTAGTTTTTAATCGTATCTGCTTTCAGTTTTATGTTTGCATTCAAATGCATTGAATTGTACAACTAGGATTGTTCTAACAAGCTCTTCCAAAATACCATTCATGATGAACGAAATAGGCTGTAGAATCCCATATATTAATTGCATGATAACTTAGTTAGGGCACTCCGGAGGTAAATTACATTTAATTCATGCTCTGTTATTTCGTTTCAAGTTTGATAATGGCTTTCTAATTTAGCACTGTTCACTGTAGACTAGTGACACCTTAGTTCAATTCCAGCTTAGCTCATTGTATTTACATTTTAAGATTAGTTTCCATCCATTTCATTTTAAAATTGCATTAGTTGTTAAACTTAAATACCACGGTCTTCATTATTTAAAAAAATTATTTTGTTCTAAAACTATATTAACTCATAATCATCTGGACAGAAGATAGTATCAGTACAAGGCCTGGAGTACTTTTGCAACCTTTTTACCATTTCACAAACAAGCCTTTCTTCAAAAGACTATTCTAAAAGGAAATCTATAACTTTTGAGTGAGGTTTAGTGGTGTTAAACTAAGTTGCAGAATAGAGTTAGGAGTTATTTTTAGAGTAGAGATCTTATGATGTACAAATGTTCTTTTCCAAATATGTTTCAACAAACCTTTAATCATGGATGAGATGTTGTATCATTATAAGTTAATTGTTTAATTTTTTAGTTAGGAGAATTTTTACACTTAGCTGCCCATTTCTCAAGCTCTTCCAAAATATCTTTAATGAATGAATTAGACAAGTTAAGTGCATGTTGTGATTTATTTTCTTGAAGTCATTATCAAGCTTTTTATTTTGCTAAGTCATGGTTTAGGTTTGGTTCTGTTTCAGTATTTGCATTTGTCATTTGTCATCAACAATTTAGGCTTCACTCTATTTTTAACCAAGTAGCTTCTTTCCACCAGCATTTAGTTCTTTCCCTTGTGAACATAAAACCATAAAAAGACCAAAAAAACATCATAAAACACTAGACACAACGCATTAAGAAACAAACACCTAGGCACATACAGTGCACCACACTTCAGCAGTTTACCAACCCTGGTTGACAATTAAATGAACTCAATTTAGGAGACTAGGTTGAGCACAAAAATTTTGGCGCCGTTGCCGAGGAAGTGAAAACTAGGTAACATTTGTTTCTTAACTCCCAAAAAAAAATAAAATGATATGCGTAGAGAGAGAGACTCAAGGGGTAGATTCATAAGAAGCAGTAGCAGAAGTTTGATTCCTAGAAAACCACTTGTTTCACCTAGACCAATACATAGTACACCTTCAACTCAGACCCATATTCCATCCTTTACTGATCCTAGACTTCTAGAAGACCTAAGATCAGATATTCCATTAGAGAGACCTTCCACTTCATCCATTGAACCTGTCTTAGAAGAAGATCCAAGGACTCCTGTTAGGGACACAAACTTTTCCACTTCCACAGAAGAATCAACCATGGCAGAAGAAGGGGGAGGAGGAGTCTTTAATGGAGAACACACATTATTTGGAGGGGGTAGAGGTAGAGGAGAAGGAGGTAGAGGTGTAGAAGGAGAAGGAGGTAGAGGAAGAGGTAGAAGAGAAATGGGAAGCTCTTTTGGGTTTCCTATAGTAGATGAAGAAACCAATACAGCTATGAAAAACATTTCACCCTCTGTCCTTCCAAACTTCTATGGACTTAAAACTGAAGATCCTGAAACCTTCCTATTTGAATTTGAAGTCTTGTGTAGAACTTATGACTACTTACAAGATGCTCAAAAACTTAAACTATTTCCTTCAACATTGAAAGGAGCAGCATTGAAGTGGTTTATGAGTTTGATTAAAAATTCTATTAGGACATGGGAAGACATGAAACAAGCATTTATAGATAGGTATTTGGATTATTGTATGCCAGTCAATCATAAGGAGGAAGTGTTTAAGATGTTACAAAAAGAAGATGGAAACTTGGAAGATTTGTTGGAGAGATTTCATTACAACATCAAAAGAGCAAAAATGGAAAGCTTAGATCAAGACACCTTAAAAGTTCTTTTGTTAAAAACAATTAGGGATGAATGGTTGGATATCCTTAACATGATGGGAAAAGGGGATATATCACAGCTCACATTACCTGAAATATCTGAGTTATGTATCAACCTTTCAAGAGGGAAATCTAAAGCTGTAAAAGGTCCAAGAGATCCTGCTCTTGCAAGGGCAAGTAAGTCTGCTTCTGGGATAGTAAGTAGGTCAGAAATAGGACATATGCTTGATGATTTCAAATCTGACATCTTAGGGAGTCTTAGTGAACAAATAGACACCCTTAAGTTACAAAACAAGAAAACATCTGAATCTGATGCCTTAGCAATTTTTTGTCCCAAATGTAGAAAGAAACATGCCTTGAGAGAGTGCCCTTTAGATGTAAAAGTTGTAGAGACCTGTGTCATTTGTTCTGAAAAACATGAGACCAAGAATTGTCCTTCCCTTCCTGGTCTCAAAGCTGTCTTTCAAGAGGAAACTCCTACAAATTCCACAGAATCTCTCAATTTTGTCTCTAGAAGGCCTTGGCAAGGACCTCAAATACAAGGATTCCATGATCAAATGTATAACCAACCTCCACCTTGGAATTCTTGGCAGCAACCTTGGCCTCAATTTCAAAATCAATCTCAAGCTTGGGCACAAGGAGCACAAAGTTCCTATGGAAGATACTCTCAGTACTATCAGTATCCACCATCCTATCCACCATACCCACATTTTTCTCCTCAAAATCCTCAACAAAATTTTCAACAAAATCCTCAACAACATCATCAGAACCTACCACATCAAAATCAACCACTTCCATTACCATTTCCTCAAAAATCAAATCAATTGCCTACTCAACCCATACCAAACCCCAACAATAAAAATCCTCAGAACACATACATGATAGAAGGCCAACAGTTTCCAACTTATTTAATTACTCCTTTAGACCTTAGTGATGTTCAACTTAGGTCTGGAAGAATACTTGAAAAGAGGAAAATTTCTGTGATCATACAAGAACAAGATAACTTTGAGGAAGATTCTCTACGGGTGAATAAAATTCTTGAGGAAGACACATCTTTTCAGGACCCAAACATTGAAAAATCAAAGCAAAAGGAACCAATAATTTCATCTCCTGTATTAGAGCAGCCATCAACATCTACTTCTATACCTCCCTTTCCAGAAAGATTACAAATTGATAGAGGTGTAGAAAAAAAAATTATGGTGCCTAATTATGATTTCCTAGATGAGCTGAGAAATGTTTGCATTAAGATTCCATTATTACAAGCCATCAAGGAAATCCCAATTTTAGCAAAGACAATAAAGGAGTTAAGCATGAAGAAAACAAGAAAAAGAATAAGAGAGACAAAGAAAATTCAACTGGCAGGAAAAATAGCAGACATTATGATGGGTAAGATTGCTATTCCAAAGTATCTAGACCCAGGAAATCCAGTTGTTAAAATTCACATCAATGGAATTGAAATCCAAAACACACTCATTGATTTAGGAGAAGCAATCAATATCATGAGTAGACAAATCATGGATAAACTGAAACTTCCTAATATTCTCTTTACACCCACATTATTACAATTAGCAGACAGATCTGTGATCAAACCTGATGGGGTAATAGAAGACATTCCGGTGTCCCTAGATTCTTGGGAGTACCCTGTGGATTTCATGATCCTAACTCCTAAGAATAATCTAGGAGGGCATCCAATTATATTAGGAAGACCTTGGTTAGCTACAGCTGATGCTTTCATTAGTTGTAGATCCGGTGATATGTACATCTTTGATGGTAGTTCAACTAAGAAATTCACTTTGTATCCTCCAGCAAGGACAATTACAGATTTAGATGATACTCAATGGATAGAGGATGAAGAATACTTACAACCTCTCTTCACAATTTCAGAAATTAGTGAAGATAGTCAAATTCTGAATACTTTAGAAAACTTTGAATCCTCTTCGGAATACAAACATGAACAATTTCAAGAAGAATCCAACATTGAGTTTTTATCATCAAGACAGATGTCTCTTCATTCTATGGATAAATTTGGCAGCTCTACAAGTGAAATATTTCCAGGCAAAACTTTAAACATAAACAAGAACCTAGAAAAATCTCAACAAGAAGAGCTAGTCAAGATCTTACAGAGACATTCTTCTGCATATGCATGGGAGTACACTGATATGAAAGGGATAAGCCCCAAGACTTGCACTCATCACATCTACATAGAGGAAAATTGTAAACCAATCAGACAACCTCAAAGATGGATGAATCCAAATCTTAGGGAGATTGTTAAAGAAGAATTGCAAAAATTGTTAAATGTCAACTTCATCTATCCCATTTCAGATAGTCAGTGGGTTTCTCCTTTGGTAATTGTGCCTAAGAAAAATGGTAAATGGAGGGTATGTGTTGACTACTGGGAACTAAACAAAGATACTCTTAAAGACCATTTTCCCTTACCTTTCATAGATCAAGTGTTAGATACATTAGCTGGCAAAAAGTACTTCTCATTCCTAGATGGGTTTAGTGGTTACAACCAAATCCAAGTAGCACTTGAAGATCAAGACAAAACCATATTTACCTGTCCTTGGGGTACCTATGCTTACCGAGTATTGCCATTTGGATTATGCAATGCACCTGCAACATTCCAAAGGGCAGTATTAGGAATTTTTTCAGATCTAATACATGATTGTGTAGAGGTATATATGGATGATTTCACAGTTTATGGAAACACATTTGAAGAAGCCTTATCAAACTTGGAAAAAGTTTTAAAGAGATGTCAAGAAGCAAATCTTTCACTTAGTCATGAGAAATGTTTCATGATGTTTACTGAAGGTATTGTTTTGGGGCATCACATTTCAGGGGATGGGATTAGAGTTGATGAGTCAAAAGTTGAAGTCATCTCTAACCTATCTATTCCAAGTTGTCAAAAATATGTTAGGAGTTTTCTAGGATTTACAGGATATTATCGGAGGTTTATAGAAAACTTCACCAAGATAGCATCTCCACTCTTTAAATTGCTTACCAAAGACTGTGAATTCAAATGGAATTCTAATTGCCAGTTAGCCTTTGAGACCCTGAAAACAAAAATTTCTGAAGCACCTATTTTAAGGGGACCTAACTGGAAGTTACCTTTTCATATTTCAACAGATGCCTCAGATACAGCTCTAGGAGCAGTATTGGGACAAAAAGACCCGATTCCTTATGCCATCTACTATACCAGTAAAAATTTGACTCCTTCAGAGTTAAACTATACTGTAACTGAAAAAGAGTTTTTAGCTATTGTTCATGCCATAAACAAATTCAGACACTATATAACAGGCTATGAAACTTTTGTTCACACAGATCACTCTGCAATTAGATATCTAATGAACAAATCAATTACTAATGGCAGAGTCATAAGATGGTTATTGCTTTTACAAGAATTCAACATTACCATTCTAGATAGGCCTGGAAAACAAAACACAGTAGCTGATTTTCTATCTAGACTCCAAAACATCAAAGATGACACTCCAGTTGAAGATCAATTTCCTGATGAATATCTTTTTTCAATTTCTACTCAAACTCCTTGGTTTGCTGACATTGCTAATTATTTAGTTTCAGGAAAATTTCCTTCAATAATGAATGCAAGGGATAAAAGAAAAATCATTTATGACAGTGCAAAATATTCATGGGTTGCTAATGAGTTGTACAAGACAGGTCCAGATTTGATCATTAGGAGATGTGTTCGGGAAGATGAGATGCCTGAGATTCTTAAAGCATGTCATGATGAACCTTGTGGCGGACACTTTGCTGATAAAAGGACAGCCTATAAGATCCTTCATTTAGGGTATTATTGGCCATCCTTGTTTAAAGATGCTAAAGAGTATGTCAAAAGGTGTGACAGTTGCCAAAGGGTAGGGAAACCTTCTCCTTCAGGTGAGATGCCATTACAACCTCAGGTACATATTGAACCTTTTGAAAAATGGGCTTTGGATTTTATAGGACCTATTAGTCCTCCATCAAGACAAAAGAGATATATATTAGTTTGCACTGATTATGTTACCAAATGGGTAGAGGCCAAGCCATTACTTTTTGCTAATGAAGCATCTGTAGTTAATTTTATTTTTGAGGATATTTTTACTCATTTTGGTGTCCCAAGGGAAATTGTTACAGATCAAGGAGCTCAATTTACATCGAGGCTAGTGGAACAAATGATGGAGAGATACAAAATCATGCATAGAAAATCTACTCCTTATCATCCACAAGCAAATGGTCAAGTGGAATCTACTAATAAGGTCATTGAAGGAATCCTAACAAAGACTGTTCATTTACATAGAAGAGATTGGGTAGATAGGCTTCCTGAAGTCTTGTGGGCCTATAGAACTACATGGAGAAACACAACAGGCCATACTCCTTATGAGCTTGTTTATGGAAAGCAAGTTTTGTTTCCCATAGAGTTCCAGATTCAAACCTTCAAAATGGAAGTTCAGCTAGGACTTGATTTAACGGAGGCACAAAAGCATAGATTGGAGCAGATTAATGAATTGGATGAGATCAGACAAGATGCAGTTCAGAAAACAAGTCTAGTCCAATAGCAAAGGACTAGATGGCATGACAAGTACATCAAAGAGAAGAAGTTCAAATAAGGTGACTGGGCTCTCTTGTTTGATTCAAAATTCAAGGATTTTCAAGGTAAATTTCAAACACATTGGCTTGGGCCATATGAAATTGTTAAATTTTTTGACAATGGAGCAGTAAAAATTAGGACAATAGATGAAGAAGAGGTCACTTTTCTTGTGAATGGTCATAGATTGAAGCTGTATCACAAACCACTCTCAAGAGAAGAATTTGTCAAGAAGTTCCAGGAAAACAGTGATGTGAAGTTAATGAAGAAGAATCTTTCTTCTTCATCAACTTGATTGAATTTTCTGAAGTCATTTCTTTTGAAAAAAAATAAATTAATAAATAAATAAAAAATAAATAAAAATAAAAATAAAAATAAAGTATAAACATGAAAACCAATCACTGATTGGCATGTTTATATAGAAAAGATAGGGTGAAAATCAGGGTCTTTCTAACACTCTAACTTTTCCATTTTGTTTCTGCAAGCAACTATTACAAAATCATAAGTTCAGATCCATTGCACTTATGATCCATATCATTTCATTTCATTCCATTCACTTATCCATCCATACTCCATTTCATTCATTCATTCATACTTCACATCATTCCATATTTCATTCATCTCATTCCATACTTCATCCACCTCATTTCCATATCGAAATTTAAAAAGGTTGATGTCTTTCTTCAATTGAATAACACATGTCATGAATTGCAGGCCATTTCTTATACTTTTCCACTCCATTTCATAAATTGTAATCCATACCACTCCATCATTCACTTCATACATATCCCATTATATCATATTTCATCATCTATCTTCACTCATTCCATATAATATTCCACTTATATTCCAAACCACTCCATTCCATGATTAAAGTTCCCTACAAGTACATTTTGCAGCTAAACAGATATTCTGCAGCTAATCAGATTTTCCGTAGCCAGACAGTCATTCCGCAGCTACAGATCCTGAAGGCACTGATTAGCAGAAATTTGAATTGCAACAAGATGATCCTGTATATCCATGAACAAGAAAAATCAAGAAGGATTATGAAGACTCACAAAGTAATGATTTCCAGAGGGGAACAAAGCATATAAAGACCACAAAAAGAAGATGAAAAGCAAAGGTAAAAAGTTTTGATTATAATGGCATATCATGAAAAACTTTGGTATAGTCTAGTTATGAATCATTCGAAAATTTGTTTTGATTATTTTTATTGATCATGCCAAATATACCCTCCACAAAAATTTGGATAAAAAAAATCCTTCATTTCAAATCCTATGCCCGATCATCATTTAAAAATCTAAGCAGTTAAAATGCTGAAGTGATTGATTTTCTCACGTCACCCAGCCAAATCATTTAATGATGATTTTTGAATCCGTTGCAAAATATCTCCGCGGTCTTTTCACTCATTGATTTGTTTTCTTCACTTCACTTCATTAACTCATTCTGTAACCACTCCCTATTTCTCCATCCCGTAGCCAACCCTTCATCATTTCATTCTGTAAAGAAGAGGTATATTAGTTTGAAATTTGAAGCCATTGTCACCAAGAAGCAGAGATATATCAGTTTGAAATTTGAAGCCATTGTCACTGTGAAGCAGAGGTATATCAGTTTGAAGATTGAAGCACTATCACCGTGAAGCAAAGGAGTATTAATTTGAAGGTTGAAGTCATTATCTCCGTAAGAAAAAAAAAAGTACTAATCTAAAGAATTGAAGAAGAAATTATGGGCCTCATCGTGAGAACTAAACCAGTGGGCACAAAATACCTGGAAGGATACCCTCAAAGTAGAGAAATGTTGCAACAAGCAGGATGGCTGCAATTCCTTGAAAAATTTAATGGCTTCCACAAAGAAGTTACTAAAACGTTTGCAAGATCATTCAAAGGAGCCAAGGTTGAATTTGGAGACATTAAATTCACTGTCACAGAGGTCTTTATTGCAGAAGCAACAGGATTGCCTAGACATGGAGAAAGATGGTTTAAGAACAGAGAATTTCATAATGAATCATGGATGCATATCCTCAAGTCACCAGGTATGGATGTCACTGTGTTTAAAAAGGGAATTCCAAGCTCTGCATTAAAGAATAAATGGAGAAACATGTTGCTTATCCTAAAACAAAATTATCACTTGTGAAGGTAGATATGGTACTTTCTATGTTTACCATATTAGGTTGATAATGCATCTCCTAGAAGAAGAGCTTAATTTTCCCTATTTCTTGCTTCAAAGTTTAAAGAAAATGGCTTCAAGTGTCCAAAAGAGAATTCAATTTCTAGAGACAACTCTATACCATCATGGCTTGGTTAAGATTCTAATTGAACACCATTTAGGCCAAAACAAAAGACACTTAGACACTGTGAGAAATCACCAGGAACCAAAAGAGCCTTCACCCAAACATCAGAATTTCACAAAGAGAAGCAGAAATGGAGAGCTTGCTAAATTAAACCGATAAAGAAATTCAAGATAATAAAGAAGAAATAATCTCTAAGAAGTTGGACTCGTATTAAGAGACAGCCTTACAAAGAGAGTGGGGTAATCGTGCTGGGTTCCTGCTAGGAAAAGGAGAGACCATCCCCAAATGAAAGAAGGGAGCTAATAGACTCAGGGGGAAACTAAGGAAAACAAAGATCAAACAAACTGGGGTGATAAACATAGAAGATGAGGAAACATATATTGAAGAAGATGTTGAAGAAGATTTTGATGAAGAAGCCCCTGAAATTGACCCTGCACAATAAGAAATTTATAACTATGTTGAAACATTGGACAGGAAAGCTTCAGAGAGTAGAGATAGAACCCCTAGTCCTCCACTATCTGAAATAGATGTGTTAAGAAGAGATAGGTACGAGCTACAAGTACTTAATATACATATCAGGACTGAGAATGATATTCTGAAGGAACAAGTTAAACTAAAAACCAGTATGAACTCAACCTTGTCTCTACAAATGGACAAAGTGGAAAAGGCTAATGATAAGTTGAAAAAGAGGAACAAGAAGTTAATTAGGGCACTTACCAATTTAAGATTCAAGTTAGTCATCAGGAAGCCCAAAAGGCCTTTAACTTCCAGGCAAAGAAGAAGAAGAGGGTTGGATGTTCTTGCATAAGTCTCTGAGTTTATGGAATAAGTTGCATGAGGATATGCAAGAAGTCAGCAGTGGGGGTATGTTGAGCCTCAAGATTGTTCTTTATTCCATCATACTTCACTCCATTTTCATTTTTTCCATTATTATCCCAGGCTCAAATGATCAATGAAAATTAGTTAAAATTACTTTAAAAATGAATATCATGGCTAACTTGCTAAGTTTTGTGATTTTGTCATTGTAATACATTTTGAACTGAAACTAGCTACATAATGCAGACATTCCATAGCTAGTTGCCAATTCTGCAGCTATGTTCATGTTCAAGCATGTTCTAGGTGTCCTCTCAGGAAAAGCCACACATGGGTATATTCCACATCATGTCCTCAACGTTTGTTGCTCACCATGAAGAATTAATGGAATTCTGGACGTGGTTTTGTACGTGGAAACTCACACAAGGAGGCAGACTCCTAATAGGACAAGAAAAATCCAGATGTCCTTTTCCACTTTACACTGCCATCTTTAGAGTTCTAGTATGATTTTAATAGGAAAAGACAATAATCCCCGTATTATCTCAAGTTATGTTATGTAGATTTGCTATAAATGTAACTCGGGAAACCAAGAGACAAGTTCTGGATTTTGATTAGATTTCGTGGATTGACTGTTGTATTTCTGAAGACCGAGAATACTCTGTTTTAAGTTATTTTCCTTTAATGAAGAAGACAGCATTTCCTTGAATGCGTTGAGTTGATTTTGAGCTAGATTTCGTGCTACTCTGGTGGTAGAGGGCCCCTGCCTCCTGAGCGGATTTACTTTTGCAATTTAGATAAGTATCTTAGTTTGCTTTCCAGTTTTTTAAGTTTATGTTCATAGTTAATTTCATTAAAAATTATAGCTATAATTGTTCTAAGAAACTCTTCCAAAATACTCTTTCATTATAATGAATAAGAAATGGATGTAGTGTTGTAGGTTTTATTTGCAATTTTTCATTCATTATCACAGTTAAACTTACTCTAGTAAACTCTTCCAAGATATCATTATGATGACTAAGGTATAACTGTGATACTGTAGGATTCAGTTTCTTGTTTATACTAAGTAGCATAGCTAATCTTACTCTTAAAAGCTCTTCCGAAACATCATAACAATGAGTAGGAAATAGTTGTGATGTCTTAGTTTTTTATTGTATTTGCTTTCAGTTTTCATGTTTGCATTCAAATGCATTGAATTGTACAGCCAGGATTTTTCTAACAAGCTCTTCCAAAATACCATTCATGATGAACGAAATAGGTTGTATAATCCCATAGATTAATTGCATGATAAATTAGTTAGGGCACTCCGGAGGGAAATTGCATTTAATTCATGCTCTGTTATTTCGTTTCAAGTTTGATAATGGCTTTTTAATTTAGCACTAATCACTGTAGACTAGTAGCATCCTAGTTCAGTTCCAACTTAGCTCACTGTATTTACATTCCAAGGTTAGTTGCCATCCATTGCATTTTAAATTGCATTAGTTGTTAAACTTAAATACCACAGTCTTCATTATTTACAAAACTTCTTTTGTTCTAAGCCTATATTAACTCATAATCATCTGGAAATAAGATAGTATCAGTCCAAGGCCTGGAGTACTTTTGCAACATTTTTACGATTTCACAAACAAGCCTTTCCTCAAAAGACTATTCTAAAAGGGAATCTATAACTTTTGAGTGAGGTTTAGTGGTGTTAAACTAAGTTGCAGAATAGAATTAGGAGCTAGTTTTAGAGTAGAGATCTTATGATGTTATAAATGTTCTTTTCCAAATATGTTTCAACCAACCTTTAATCATGGATGAGATGTTGTATCATTATAAGTTGATTGTTTAATTGTTTAGTTAGGAGAATTTTTACACTTAGCTGCCCATTTTTCAAGCTCTTCCAAAATATCTTTAATGAATGAATTGGACAAGTTAATTTCATGTTGTGATTTATTTTCTTGAAGTCATTATCAAGCTTTGTATTTTGCTAAGTCATAGTTTAGGTTTGGTTCTGTCTCAGTATTTGCATTTGTCATTTTTCATCAACAAATTAGGCTTCACTCTGTTTTTATACAAGTAGCTTCTTTCCACCGCATTTAGTTCTTTCCTTGTGAACATAAAACCATAAAAGACCAAAAAACATCATAAAACACTAGACACAACGCATCAAGAAACAAACACCTAGGCACATATAAAGCAGCACCACACTTCTTCAAAGCAAAATATCAACTCCTCAATACAATTAAAATGAACTCATTTAGGGAGACTAGGTTTATAATAAAAACATCTATGACTTCTACGTCGATGCAAACAATCTCACCTGCAATAGTAATAGGACAAATTCATAATAGGCCGATGGGTTGGGAGGTGTCGCCATCCCACACCTTGAGATAATTGTGAAGAGCCAACTTATTGATCCTAGTTGCTTTCCAAATAAGTTATGTGACTGCTGTGTGGATGCCCCCTCATCAATGATACACCGGGACACGTTGGCATTTCGGATTTTGACTGGGATTTGGCGTACTAAGCAGTAGGGGAGGATGTTGCACTTACCAAACACTGTTATTAATCAATCAATCATTGGAAGGAACAAGACACCCTAAGGAATAGGGGAGAGATTTTCATTGTGTAGCGGTACCACCGGAGGAGTTCCAGTGTGGAAATGGTAGCAGGAGATTGCGCCAAATCACCTGGCTTTGTATTTTTGACATTTAATGGCGTTGTTGTCGTGAAGTAGTATTTCGTGCGTGTCCTCATGATCTTTTCTATGAACCTCCTCCAGGCCGAGGGTCTCACAAGCGGGGACCACTGTGAAGGAAATAGTTCTCGTAGAGAAATAAGGACGGTGGATCGGGGACGACGCAGCGGGTGAGGCTTGTTGTATCGACGGACCAAGTCCTCCAAGACCGATGTTCACGGCTAGAGGTTGAGTAGTTCATCATGAGAATCGCAATTTGGAGGCAACTTGCATGGAAGAGGTTGAGTGGCCACCCACCTTTAGGTGTGGTTGGGTAGCCACAAACTTCACAGAAAGGATTAGTAAGCATAGCCGGGCCGACTAGGTGCGCACTAGAGGGATGAAGGGGAGGCTTGTCGTCGTCACAATGTTTTTATTCTCCCACATCTAGTTCATATGTGGTAAAAGAGGACAATCATGTGTTTAATGACCATAAACACCACACCAGGAACAAGGCTTGTTCATGTGAACAGGCTTTTCCTGCATGGACTAGGTGCCTTGTTGCTGGTTAGTAGTGTTAGGAGAATTATTTTAAGGATTAGGTTCAGGATTACCAGGAGTAGACTGATTTTGAGTGCCTTTCCTCTTCTTTTTGGAGGGAGGAGGATTATTCATACCCTGTTGTGCATACACCTGCCCCTGAGGGGGGAGTGGTTGTTGTTGCGGGGGTTGAGAAGGAAAGGGAGGAGGAGGTGCTAATGTTGGAGGAGCTAGAGCACTGTGTCAGGGATACGGCACACAAGGAGGTGTTGGGTAAGAGTCGGGTAAACAGGAGGTTGTAAAAGGAGGAGGCACACGTATCCTCGGACAGCTGCAACCGGAGGGGGAAAGGCAGAGGTGTTGTCCCCCGAGGAAAACCACAGCCCATGGGAGAAGGAGCGTATGGGATGAGAGAGAGTTTCCAATGATACCTTCTGGCATGAGATGTCCCCTGGGTGTTGGCACTACCGGGCTCAGGAAGACTGCAAGATAAAACACAACTCCGATTCGATGTATCAGGTCATATTTTAACGCCATTTGTAGGGCAGCTTCTTCGGTTTGAGGAAAATGCGATGTGACATCTTTCCCGATAGGGGGAAAGAGAGATCTAAGGAACCATTCCATGTATACACGGTCTTCGAAGGTAGGAGAATGACATAGGCTCTTTCTTCTCCGCCATTCCCGGACATGATCGGATAGGCAGGTCGCAGATGATTGACGAAAAGAAGTCAAAAGTTCGATACCAGTGTCATAACGAAGGGGAAGTTGGAAGTAAGATAAAAAATCTTCCGAGCAAGAGTTGCAAAGGTGGTATGGGAGGAGGTGGGCTGGTCAACATACCACTTAGATGCTTCGCCTGTAAGCGTGCGTTGGAACAGTCTAAGACGAACAGAGTCATCGATAATGGAGGTAGATGAACACCACATGTGGAAAGATCGAACATGATTTGAAGGATCTTCTCCAGCACGACCTTCAAACTTTGGGATGTCGGAAGGGAGCTTTGTCGGCATAGCGGGCCAACTAGCGTCATGATGTATAGGGTCATTTATCAACCGGTCAAAATTCCTGAAGACCGATAGCCTCTATATAGGGGAGCAAGGAACCGGCCAGGATAGTCCCCGTTATGTCCCACTAGCAGTATTCCTAGCATTAGGTCGGGGTTACCACTACCTTAGGTCCTAAACCGTACATGGTGAAGGGTGAGCGGGTGAGTGGGGAGAACCAGGGTGAAGGAGAACCTAATGAACCAGAAGAAGAGTCGGTGTGCAGACTCGGTGGAGGAATAACTCGAATCCTACGCGGAGGAGTAAGTCTTCCTACCGAAAACTGAGGATGAAGGCCAAGAAGTCTCCAGGATAAATGCCTTGGTGGTGCAATGATGATGACACAAACACGACACAAAGGAAAAAGAGATCGACAAGGGCAGGGAGGTGCAATATCAACTGATTATAATGTCGAAATAAGGGCAAAGAGGTGTAGGATCAATCGATTTCAATGTTTTAGAGTATTTTCTTGGTGGTGTTAACCAAGCCCTTTTTTGCTTAGGGTGTGTGTGAAAAGTGTGTAAATTTTAATTTTTAAACCTAGACGTTTGTAGAGAAAAATAAAAAGTGTGCTGTGTAAATATAAATAAACCTGCAGATAAGAATATATGAAACTGAAATAACAGTAAATAAATAGCTAATAATGCAATAATCTAAGCCCAAGAAGGCCGCCTCTCAAAAATTAGTCTATAGGTGGGAAAAAAAATTAGTCAAAACACACCAAAATAGCCAATATATCTAAGGTCAGGAGGGATAGGGATATAAAGGTCAAAATATGCTGGAAAGTGGTGTAAAAAACAACAACAAATCAGAGGAAAGATTGTTGTAAATGAGGTTTCCAAAGGCTATCTCCTGGAGGGAAACAGAGTGAACCCTAGAGGAAAACCCAAACAAAAATAAACTAGGTGATTTGGATGGATAAATAGCCAATATGAATTGGATCTGAAGGTGAGGTATCAGATCTGAAAAATGGTTGAACACTCTGAAAATTTCATACAACCTGCAACAGCTAAAACTATACCACAAAGTGTGGAGGGTAGTGAAGCCCTAGGGGGTTAGGTTCCCACTTAGTTGAGTAAAAAAGAACAAATACAAGCCCAAAACGGGTGGAGATGGAAGTTAGACAACCCTGAACAAAGGCCCGTATTAAAACCCAAACATTTCGTAAAACTCTCCCACAAAAAGCCTGGTCTGGTAGTTTTCAACTCCGTTTTTCGGAACTCGCATTTTTTGGGCTGAAAAGTGCATCTTGAAGCTCTAGGTCACAGGCTTAGGGACAAAAAGTACGATCTACACTTCCGACACACTCAAGGCCGATTTCGTGAGAATGTGTCATCTCAACCGTGGTCGGCGTTCACACTGCGTAATAGGTCCGAAAGCACATGGAAGTTAGAATTTTTAATGTTTTAGTGTTTTATAGGTTAAAAACAACATCAAGAAAAGAAAAAAAGAGGCTGAAGAGAAATTCTAGGGTTTGAAGCAGCTGGATATGCAGGGATTTGAAAAACGACAACGATCGTAATCGTAAACCCATGTGGAGTTGCTAGTTGTTAGTATGAATCTTAATTGCAAGTGTATGAAAAAAATACCACTTTAGTTGTGCATAACAAATAGCCCTAACAACAAATATGGCTGCCAATATCCTTAGATATGCAATTAGGTGATCAAGATAAATGCTACAAAAATCTAGATCTATGCATTAAAAGACATTAAGCAGTAAATAAAACGAGATTTACTCCATGCATCCAATAGACAAGACAACAATATGTTGAATGAATTTTATATTAAGGGCACCCGAGAGGAAAACATAAAAGGATGTTACCAGTTCCCCTCAATGGGATGGGTTCTTGTAAGTCCTCAGCACTTCAGATCTAAAATTACTCTCTCTTGACGGTGTAGAAAACCCAGACAAAAATGGAACTCAAAGGGAGCTCACAAGCAAAAGGATAGAAAAATATGACAATGATGGTGGATCAAAGTCAGACCAAAAGTATAGATCCAGAGTGATCTTAGGCAACAAAAGGTGATGAATGAATGGAAAAACCCTTCTATTTATAACAAAATATTGAGTTAGTCTAGATATTGGTGCATAATTAAAATATTATTAACCAAATCAAGATCCAACTTTTATGGAATATTTTTTTATTTTTGTTGGAGGGAAAAGGAATTTGACTCGAGTCAAATCCCTTTATTTGTAAATAATAAATAAATAAATGATTTATTTATCATTTTAAGGTGTGGTTGAGTAATAATTAATAAATAATGATTTATTTAACCATTTATGAGTGATTTATTCTAATTTAACAAGGAATAGTATTTAAATAAGGTTTAGATAATTATTCATAGAAAATAATAAGATAAATAATAATTTATCTAATTAATTTTCCTTCTTTGGGTTAAATATGACCAGGAATATTAATTAAACTGTTGTTTAACTAATAATTCCTTGAGGAAAATCAAACAAATGTGGGTTTATTTAATATTTCCTCATGGGGTTTCCTGTTTAAACCATAAACAACTTAATAAATGTGTGTTATTAAGTTATTTTTCATAGTGAAAGCAATTTTACTTAGGGTAAAATTGGTCTTACATGGTGTACTTAGGTCCATATAATAGTAATAGGTTAGATGGCCAAAAAATGGTGTAACACACCTGCTGAACCTACTAGGTATGCTCCTCTTACCCTTCCAACTGTCTTAAATGCCCTTCGTAGAAAATATTCTGCTAGAATCAAAACTTGGGGAAGTGATGAAGAGATTATAGCTAAATAGCATGTAGACAAGTTCAATGAATTTATAGACAACTAGGAGGTTGATCATGAGGATGTCAAGATGAGATTGTTTGCTCAGAGGTTTTACTGGTGAAGTTAGGAAGTGGTTCAAATCCCTTACTGCTGGAAGCTTTCATAATTGGAATGAATTTGAAGATGGTTTTTTGAGGAAGTGAGGAAATAGAACCAATCATGTACAAGCTCCCACTGAGTATAATAGTTTGAAGATAGTTGTTGATGAAATTGTTCAAAAATTTTCAAAGAGATTTAACAAAGTGTATGACTCAATCCCTGCCCATCTCAAGCCTCCTCTAGGAGCAGCTCAACTAAGATATGCTGAAGCTTTTGATTATGAATTTTCCATATTGCTGAGAGAAAGAGAATCCCCTTCACTTGCTGAAATGAAAAATGATGCAATGAAGGTGGAGGTCAATATGATAGCAGAAAAAAAGTCCAAGATGGGTAAGACTAAGTTGAAAGAAGAAGATAAGCCTTCCACCTCTGAAGAAAAATTTGATTACATGATGAACACAATGGAAAAATTGATGGATAGGCTTTCCCTTGGTAATGTCTTTTCTCCTCTTGCACAACATGAGCCTCAATTTAGAAATCCTCAATTTAGAAGACCTCAAAACCAGCAAAGGCCAAGGGAAAATAGAAATCAACCACCTGACCCTCAAGTAAGGCCTCCTTTTTGAAAAAAAAATAGTTGATGAAGAAGATTAGCCTGAAATACAAGAAGACTTAATTCATTATTTAGATGAGAACATGTCATGGGTGTTTTTAACTAATAAGGAACATGATGAGTCTGACCATGAAGTGAGTAAGGGTGAGGAACCATTTGATTATTTTAAAGGGTATCAACATGCAATCTTTGAGATGCAGAAGCAATACAACCTCAGAAACAGAAATGTGCTGATTACTGCAAACAAAACACAGCCCAAGAAAGATGCCCCTAAGTCTGTTGAGGTTAGGAAAGAAACACCACCTCCTCCTCCTGTCAAAGAAACTGAAAAATATGTTTCTGTTTTAAATTTGGAAAATGAGATCTCTAAGATCCAAATTCCAGTACCTTTTGGAGAAATTATCAAGTTGAATGAATATAGAAGTAGGATTGTGAAAATGATAAATTCACAACTAGGAGCTTCTGATATCCTAAATATTCAAGAAGATCATCCAACCATATACTTGGGTCCAAGATTAGAGGATGATAAAAATGAGGAGGTACCTCCTTTTTATGTTAGCCTTAGCATTCATGACATGACATTTCATAATGCCATGTTGGATTCAAGAGCTTCTCACAATCTTATTCCCAAAGCAATCATGGAGAGGATGGGGTTGGAAATTAATAGACCATATAAGGATTTGTTCTCTTTTGATTCAAAAAGAGTTCAGTGCATTGGTTTAATTAAAGATGTTATTGTTGGTCTTACACAAGTCCCTGCCAAGACAGTGGTCATGGACATTGTGGTATCAGATATTCCACCTAAATTTGGCATGCTGTTATCAAGGTCATGGGCAGTAAAAATCAAAGGTCCAATGCAGATGGGCCTAACTTATGCCACCATTCCTATTTTTTGTGAGAAAAGGAGACTTTATAGAGAAACAAGAATGGCTTATAGGGTGAGTAGTAAAGATAAACCTCAAAACTTTCCAATTTATGCTCTTGATATTGAACTTGGATCTACTATTCTTTTCAATGACTTGACTAATGAAGCAGGGGATGAAAAGAAGGCATAAAATCAACAATCTGTAATTCAGCAAACATAAAACAAGCAAACAAAATATCAGCAAATCAGTGAGGAGAAGGTAGAAGGTTGGTGGTTATTGCACTTTGATGGATTAGCAGCAAGAGAGGGGGCAGGAGAAGGGATTTGGATCACAAGTTCAGATGATGAAAGTAAGTTCTTTTCTTACAAACTGAATTTTGATTGCACAAATAACATGGTTGAGTATGAATCTTTGATTTTGGGCTTAGAAATTTTGAAAAGAATGAGTGCTCAAAAGATTTATGTTTTTGGAGATTATGAATTAGTCATTAAAAAATTTGAAGGTGTGTATCAAAAAAAGGATGTGAGAATGAGGGCATACAGAAATTTAGTCATGGACATGTTGGAAAATTTCCAAGAACATTCATTAATTATTAAGACTAGGGATAAAAGCTCAGTTGTTGACTCCCTGGCTGTCTTTGCAAGTATTTTCATCATTCCCATACATTCGACTGAAAAATATGAGGTTGAGGTTCACCATAGACCAACTATCCCTGATAACATTATCCATTGGCAAGTCTTTGAAGATGACCAGCAAGTAAAAAACTTTAATGAGCTCAAAGAGGAGTTTGAAAATATACAAGTAGATCAATAAAACATGCTTGTTGAATCAAAGGGAAATTCCGAAGTGTTACAACTGAAGAATAATTCTATACCGAAAGGCCCCATACCCCTTGAGAAGCTTTTTTATCAGAATGATGTGTTCAAGTCTCCTAGGATACAAGTTGATGATGAAGAAGTAGAGAGTTGTAACCTTGGTACAGTAGCTATGCCAAAAATGATTAAGCTTTCAAAGTTTCTTTCAGTTGATATGAGACAGAGATATATTGAGATGATGAAAAGGTTTATAGATGTTTTTGCTTGGAATTATGCTTATTTGAATAAGTATGATCCTACTATCATTCAACATACCATTCCCATTAAATAAAATGAAAATACTTATAAGCTGAAGTTGAGGAGGATTAATCCACTTCTCATCCCTCTGACTGAGAAGGAAATCAAGAAACTCTTTGATGCAAAAATTATTGTTCCAATCAGATTCTCAAAGTGGCTTGCAAACTTGGTTCCAATCAGAAAGAGGAGTGGACAAATCAGAATATGAATTGACTTTAGAAACTTGAATAAAACCTCTCTGAAAGACAACTAACCTCTCCCAAAGATGGACCAAATTTTGCAGAATATTTCTGCCTCACAAAGCATGTCTATGCTTGATGGTTTTTCAGGATACAATCAGATACTTGTGCATCCAGAGGATCAGAAAAAAGTAACCTTTTCCACACAATGGGGCACATTAATGTATGCCGAAATTCCCTTTGGTCTGATGAATGCAGGATCTACCTTTCAGAGAGCAATGTACATTGTTTTGTTGAGGAGAAGGATAAGATGGTAGTTGTCTATCTAGATGGCATAACAGTATTCTCAAGGAGGGACGAAGATCACTTGAAGCACCTAGAAATAATTCTGCTGAAGTGTAGAAGGTTTGGCATTTCTCTTAATCCCACTAAAATCATTTTTTATTTAAATTCAGGTAAATTACTTGGACACATTATTTCTAAATATTGGATTAAGATTATCCAAATAGGGTCAATGCAATTTAGAAAGTGGATCTTCCTAGAAGCAGAAAGGAGATTTAGTCTTTCCTTGGAAAGGTAAATTTTGTGAGGAGGTTTATTCTTGATTTTGCTGAGATTGTAAAGGACATAAAAAAGATGCTAAATAAAGGAGCTGACATTAAGTGGGAAGCAGAAGAAAATAACCCATTTTAGGAGATCAAAGAGGCACTCACCCAAGCACTAGTGTTGATCATTCCATATTTCTCAAAAGAATTTCTGGTTTTTACCTTTGCATCAGAAAATACAATTGCTGGAGTTTTGTTGTAGAAAGGACAACAAGGTACTGAGAAGCCCATTTATTTTTTTAGTAGGAAATTTGTTAACTTAGAGCTGAAGTACACTATCTTAGAGAAGCAAGCTTATGCCTTGGTTAAGGCCATTAAAGATTTTAGAATTTACAATCTACATTCTCATATTATAGCTTTTGTTCCTAATGTTGTTGTGAAAGACATCCTAACTCAATTTGATCTTGATGGTAAGAGGGGGAAATGGATTGCTAACTTATTGGAATATGATATAGAGATCAAGCCCACAAAATTTTTCAAAGGAAAAGGCCTAGCAAAGTTGATGGCACAATCAAACTTTGACTATCTTGATATGAATTTAATTGCAGAAATTTCAGAAATTTCAGATGAAGAGGAAGAGTTGTCCCCATTGAAGAAAGGTACATCATTTTAGATTGGTACAAAGACATTGTTTTTTTCTTACATCATCATAGAGAACCTGCTGAGCTGAGAAAGTCTAAGGCGAGATTTGTGAAGTTAAAGTCAGTGAGGTACTGCATCATTGACAAAAATATCTATTGGAAGGATACCAGTGGTATTTTATTAAATTGTTTGCTGGAAGAGGAGGCTGAAAAGGTGATTGAGAAGTTTCACAAAGGATATTCTGGAGGTCATCATTATTGGAAGGCTACAACAAACAAGATTCTTAGAGCAGGGTATTATTGGCCTACAATGTTTAAAGATGTCTACAAAAATATTGTTGCTTGCCATGAATGCCAGATTTTTGATGGTAAGAAGAAGCTTGTACCTTTATCCTTGATGCCTATTTATGTTGAGGCGTCATTTCAGCAGTGGGGGATAGATTTTATTGATGAGATTCATCCATCATATTCATGTCAGCATCATTGGATTCTGACAACAACTGACTATTTCACCAAGTGGATTGAATCAATCCCAACTAGGCAAGCAAATGATTTAGTTATTATTTCATTTTTGGAAAATAATGTATTGTGTAGATATGGCTGCCCTATGAAGATCATCACTGATAATGCACAAGCATTTAAGTCTAAGAAGTTGATTATTTTTTGTCATTAATATCACATTTCACTTGGGCTTTCTACTGCATATTATCCACAAGGGAATGGTCTTGCTGAATCTTCTAACAAGAGAATTGTGAGGATTATTAAGAAGGTGTTGTAGGAAAATAAGAAGTCATGGAATTTGAAGCTGAAGTATGCTCTATGGGCTGAAAGAGTGTGCACAAAGAGGTCAATTGGAATTTCACCTTATGAGCTGGTATATGGGGTTGAAGCCATCTTTCCTACATCCTTAGGAGTGCCCGTCATGAAGCTGCTCCAAGGATTGGAGGAGGAGCCAAATAAAATTCAGAGAAGGATCAATCAGTTGATAGCTTTGCAAGAGAAGAGGGAGGAATTCTATAACAGTAATCAACAATCTCAAAACATAATCAAGAAGACATTTGACAAAAAGGTCAAGGAAGAAAATTTTCAAATCCAAGAAGTGGTTTTGAAATGAGAGTCCAGGAGTGAAGAGAAGGGGAAACATGGTAATTTTGAGAACATTTGGAAAGGTCCATCCACAATAGTTTAATTTCATGGGAACAACACTTACATTTTGCAGGAGATGGATGGACAACCATGTGCTGGAGGGCCTGTCAATGGTAGGTTTTTGAAGCACTACTCTTCTTAAAATATGCTGATCATCTCATTCCATTGTTAATATTCCATTTTATGTGTTTTTCTGCTAATAATGACAAGCTGATCATCAAGCTTGAGCTCGAGGTGAAGGCCATTAGAATTTGAAGAAAAAAAAATCTTGGAAAGATTCAAATTTTTTGTTTTCAAGAACATGGATAACAACACCAGAACTACTAGTTCTTTGGTGTAACATTGGGGCACACCATCCCAAGTGGAGCCACTGTCATCACCAAAAATTGACGCATCATTTGACAAATTTAAATAGGTTCTTGTGTCAATGGTAGGGTTGTAGGATTCAATTTTTTATATTCTTGGTCAAGGGAAATTTTAATTTTTTCTTGTTTAAGCTCACCCTAAGGTCTAAACACACTCACTTTCAATTACCCTCATGTCACATCACTCATAATTTTTGGACATATTTCACTTCCCAAGGTTGTTGTACCGAAATGGTCATTTTATCCAAGAAACCACAGTTTTGTAGCAAAATACACTGAGAAATGTCATTTTTCGCTTCAAAAATTCTGATAATTTCGTAGCAAAAACACCTATATTTACACTAAATATGCTACAAAAGCGTGGTTTCCTATCTGTCTGGTCAAGTTAGCTATTAGGTGTCAAAAAATCGTTAGGAAAGGGTAAGTTAGATACCATTCGAGTCATTAAGGGATAAGTTCAAGGCACATGGCTAGGACTGAAGTCATCATCACCATGTTAGGCATGAATGAGTCATCATTGTGTTATGAAGTGGACATCAAACTTCAAAATCTTTCCTAATTTAGTCATTTCTCATTTTTTCGTTTCTTCTTTCTGTGATATCGAGCTTTGGAGAGCTATTTCATTGAGCCAAAATTGTGGCTGGTGTTTTCAAAGGTTTATCAAGCGAGGCTGAGCAAACTATCAAGTGAGGCTACAAACTATCAAGCGAGGTTGAGAAGACATTAAATAAACCATGGCAAAAATAAGAAGGACAAATAAGGGTGGACAATGTTTGTGATATGAACCAACAGATATGAATCTGATCAATGAAGACCCAATAGCTATGGAAGTCTTCAGAAGGACGGGTTGCTTACAGTTTTGTGAAATATTACAAGGATGCCATATACATGTTTCCAAAGAATTTGCCTTAAAATTTAGTGGAACAACTACCAAAGTGGGGATGCTTAATATTTCCATCACACCAGAGGTTATTGCAGTAGCTATAAGGATTCCAAGGAGACAAGAAAAGTGGTTCAAAGGTTTCAAGTTCAACATGGAGTAGTGCAAAGATTTTATGAAGCCTGAAAATAGTGAAATGGATCTCACTAATGCCATTCCAAGGAGCTGCATGAAGGATAACTACTCAAAATTGCTGCTCATGATCAAAAATTATTTTACTTGTGAAGGGATATACCATAAATTTTACTCATACCATTTCAAGCTACTCCTACACTTTGCTGGTAAGATTTCCCTTGATCTTCCTTTCTATTTACATAGAAGTTTATAAAAAATGGAAGATAAGGTCCAAGAAAAATATGAAGGGAGTGAGACTTCATTGTTCCATCATTGTTTAATGAAACTATTGGTTTTATATGAACTCCAAAGACTAGGCAGAGACTGGTCTTGATCTTTGTTTCTTAGTGGCTTTGAGTTGGATGCTCTTACTCCTTGAAGAACTCCTAAACCTAGGAGAATTTCATCACCCTTAGTAGCAGATCAAAGTGAACAATTGGTGGAAGAACCAAGTGAACAAGCAAGAGTAGAACCAAGTGAACCAATCCTGATGGAAATAGAGCAATTGTAGAGTTTTGATACACCAAATGTCCCGCCTACAAAACAGAAGTCAAAAGTGGTAAAACCTGCAAAACAAAAACAAGATGTGAGTAAACAAGGAACTAAAAGGATGACAAGGATCCAAAAAGTGGCCTTAGAAGAGAAAATAGTGGCTGTAGAAGATAGATAAGTAGCTAAAGGAAATCTAGAAGATATATTATATTCTATTGACATAGAAGAAACTCCTATAGTCTAGGCTGAGGACATAGAGGAAGGTGGACAAAAGCTAAAAAAGGCCAAATCTGCAAAGAAATTAGAATTTGAAGGAGAAGATATAGGTTTTATGTTCCAAGCAAGAAATCCCATGACAAGTCATTCTAGAAAGCTATTAGAGAGTAGTAAAGAGGTTCATCCACCTATTGACATAATCCAACCACCACAAGACATCATTGATCTTTCATCACCTACAAAGAAAGATATAGTTTGAAAATCAAAGAAAGGAAAGGAGAAAGTGATGGAATAAATAGAGTTTCAACTCCTTGAAGAAAAATTGAAGGTGGCCAACCATGAAATTTTTGTTATGAAGAAAGAAGCAAGGAAACACAATGTAGAGAAGGTTCAGTTTGAAAAGATGAAGGAAATTTGGGAAGAGCAGGTTGACAGTGTTCCCAAGACTCTAGATAATACAAAACATCTTATCAAATGGAAAATTCCATTGAGGAAAGAGTTCAAATATGTCAGGAAAATGAAAATAAATTTGAAAGCCACCAATAGAAAGTTGAAAGATCAGGTTGAGGACCTCCAGGAACAGCTTGAACTAATCCATGAGGAGTTGGAGAAAAAAGGCCTTAAAATGATAGTAGTTGAGGATACAGTTGTTCAACTCATCATCAATGAGGAAGAAACCCCTCAAGAATAATAGTGTGAGTTGTTTTATGATTTTGAAGACTAATGACATGTTAGAAACTGAGTTTTTGCAATTAGAAGGTAGATTTTTGAAGCTACAAAAATTTCCAGAATTTTGACTATTTTCAACAATTTCGTAGTGTTTCTGGGCTTGAAGAACAATAAAACGCTACGAAACTACTGTAGCTTTCCTTTTTTCATTTTGAACTAGTTTTTGGAGCTCCCAAGAGATAAAAATGGTATGGAAGATGCATTAAGGCATAATGAATATCATGCAGAAAAAAAAGAATCAGAAAGGATGATGGAAAAAGGAATTTTTTGTAGCGCTATGAACGTATGCTACGAAACTATCTTACTTTCGTAGTGTATTGTTGTGGAGCTTTATAAGCATGATTTTGGGCATTTTTGGACAGCTGGATACTATAAAAGTGTTAAAGGACCATGACAAAAGTTATTCAAGAGTTAAAGACCACGAAATGAAGACAAACTACCAGCCAAACCATTCGTTGAAGATGAGGACCAATTTTCCTAAAAAATAGGGTTTATTTCCAATTTTAGAGGAGGTCAATTAGAATGTCATGTAGTGATGAGTCCATCACACCCTATTCAAACATTTGAAAGCATAGTTGTCAAGATGTAATTGTTTTTAGTAGATAGGGTTGTTAATGTAATAATGAACAATTTGAGTCCTATTAGGAAAAAGACTATCAAGTAGGATAGTTGTCACTTTCTCATTAAATACATGTTTTATGGTTATGCAAGGTGTCATTAGGAAAAAAATCGATGAATCTAGCCAGGAGGAAGATCATATCATCATGTAACAAGTCTATTAAAGGGCAGAGAGTCGAATTTGTCAAGGGTTGGAGAATTTTTGGAAAAACTACAGCTTTATGTAAATTGATTGTTTTCAGTAATAGAGAGACTTGTTTCTTGACCAACCTGAGATTCTGATTGAGTTTTTAGTGCCTATCTTATCTATATGTTTTATGTGTACTATTTGCAGTGGTTTTCATCTTTAATACTCATAATTAATTCATTTAATGCTCTGACTTCCTTTATAGGTGAATTGAATGTGTGATTTCATGTTTCATGTGTGTGTACTTCTGCTAAAAACACTTACTTGCCTCAGCTTCCATGTCAAGTGAACTTACTATTGAATCACTGAAATTGTTGACTCCGTAAGCCCAATGTTTACAGACTGATACTATTTTCAACCTATACTCATCACAAGCAAGTTGTTTTCCAAGTAGAGTTAGCCATCTAATTACATCTTTATTCAATATGATTAACCCTTTGAGAGAGCCCTCTCAGACTGAAGAGGATAAGCTTCACTCAAAATATTGGTTTGGAACAGTTACATGAGATTATCTTATTAGAAGCCTATCAGGTGAAATTTTGTGATAATAGGAGGTTCCAAATAATTTTATGATTCCATGCCTCAAGAAGGCCTCTAGACTACATATAGTTTCCTCCATGGATATCCCACTTTTTCATGATGAGAGCCATTTTGTATTTATCACCAAAGGCTTATACACTTGGGAGGAGCAACTTGAGGACATATTGATGAGAGATAATATTGTTCATTGGAGGAACTTATCATATGATATTTTCTTCATCAAGAACATATTCTAGCAAGCACAACTTCATCAAGTAAGTTGCCATCATCTTTATCAAGTGGGTTGCCTTTCAAGGACAACACACAACACCATATCGCTAACAAACATCATATCACATCAGATTTACATCATTTACCAAGTCCATCAAGTCAAGAATAACTTCATCCGGTGGTTTGCCATCAAGGACAATACATGTCAATAGTCGCATGTCTTCATCTTCATTCAGTGGGTTGCCATCAAGGACAACACTCTGCATCATATTTACAACAGGGTCAACTTTGACCAAATCAAGTAGAGCTGGTATGGAAGGAGTTGCATTCATTGAGGGAAAACACAGTTTTGGAGGGATACTCCATGCATGGAAGTAGTGGCTTTAATGAGAGGGGATGAAGGTGAGGAAGCTCACCAAGAATATAAGGAATGGGATGGTAGCCATTGTGAGCATGATTGGATTATTCTTTTGTTTTGGTCTATATGAATTGTTGCTCCCTTCAGCTGTTTAGCTAAGATTGCACTATTGTTTAGCACAAGGGTGTTCTCGAGCGGGAATCCCACCTTCATCCTCGAGGGACTTCGAGTGCCCACTTAGGAGAATTATTTGGGCTACATTTTCACATTCCAGCATAAGGCCAAGCTTCAGCTTTCTTCAACAGCACCGTTTCTGCTTAGAGTTGTGCCATCTTGCAAGTTGCAGTAGTGGAGGATTGGATTGGGTGTTTTCTGAGCTAGTTTTCAGTGGAGGAAGGTTTCCTTCCATTGGGAGGCCAGTAAATAATCCCCTTGAGCTTATTTGATATATTTTGCATCAGGCCAAGGTGTTTTTATCCCTTAAAACATAGTTTCATTCTGCATCTACATTATTTTAAGGAGGAGTTGCACGGGTGGTTGCAGTGTGTGATTTGGGAGGTGATATCTTCAGTGAAGGGGACAACCTTTCAACTAGAGGATCTATTGGAGAAGAGCCACTTATTTCTATATTAGCTTTAGACATATCTTCTCATTCATTTTTTTGCAACAAACCTTCAACCCTAGGGCTGCAGCTCATATTTTTATTTTTGTACATTTTTTGGAAACCCTCTTGGGTTATCTTGGAAGGGTGGTATATGGCCTAGATATGTTTGTATTACATATATTGAGGCATATATCATTATTTTTATATCATTATATGATCTCTAACTATAGCTATGCACATTATGACTACGTTGTAGCAGCTCTCTGGCACTTTGTATTGTAGCAACATATCACTTTTGGGAGTGATTGTTTATGGGAGGCTTGTTTGCTCATATCATATGATTTGTGCCTCACTATTTTGTATTGATTTTTTGTTATTGTAATTAATGTAATGACTCCATATTGGTCTCCTATATTTATGAATTTATTTACACTACTATTTCCATTTTTTTGTTCAAATATTATTGCTTCCCCATTTGGGAATATTACAATTGTTGTAGATGTTAATCAGTAATTCTGGTTAATTGTGAATTCCTTTAAACTTTTCATTTCAATTTTCTTACATAGAATCGATTAGAATTAAGTTGAGCTAATTGGTTGAGTTATTTAATGATTGCTTTCATAATTTCTTTGATTGAACTTCAAGAATTAGATTTTACTTCTGCAATGATTTCAATTTATTAACCTCTTAGTTCACTTGCATAAATTGTGTTGTACACTCTTGAAATAAACAGACTTACCCTAGTTTAATGATTAATGTATGCATTAGGATTTCATTTAAATAGAAATCTTACTGAGCCAACATTTTGGCGTCGTTTTCGGGGAGAGTGTTTACAAGTGATGTTTTTATTTTTCTTTTGTTGAAGAAGAATTGGGTATTAAAAATGAAAGGTAAGAACCTGCGTATGAGTAAGCAAAACGCTTGCCCATTGTCCTGCTTTTCAAAAAAAATATAGAGGTTTAATAGAAGTATTTTTTTACGAATGACTAGAAAGAAAAATATGGAAACAAGTCTGAACCCCCCATCGAAATCCACGAAATCGATGACCCTTGGAAGAACAACATTCATAGATGAAATTATAAGAAAAGCTGAATCTCAGGCATCTGTAGGACCCAAAACCATTTCTAAAAAGAGTCCTTCTATAATCCCTCAAGCATCAGGCTCACCATCTGCACCTTACGCTGAGATCCATAGTGAAACCTGTTAGCCCACCTATAATTTTTTGACAAAGAAAATTAGGGGGCTAAATTGTTTTTGAGCCTTCAAGGAATGCATCTCCCCTTAAGACACATCATCCTTGAAGTCTCCTATACCTTTGCCTTTGATAAATTGACCTCTGCTGACTCCCTTTATAAGGTCTCATTGATTACATAAATTCTGCTCCAAAAGGCCTACATTAACCCTTATATCCCTGCAGAATGTCCCTTTCATCCCTTCTTCCCTTTGTCAAAATCCCCCTTTTTGTACCCCCAAATCCCTCCCCTCGTCCTCAAAAACCATCCTACAATCCCCTTTAAACCTTCCAAATACACTTTTTTTGGCTTAATTCCCCTTCATCCCCCTATCGTTACCCATTTTGGCTTTTAATTTCGTTGAAATGGGCCAAAAATCATGTTTTCTATGTAATTGAGCCTCAGCCCCTTTCGACCTAGTCCCCTGTACATTTCCCCCCACAGAACCTAGCTCTATGACCGAGCGCTAGCCCCGAAGGCATTTTTCACATTTGTTCATCGGGCGCATTTACAGCTTTTGATCTTCACAGAATGGACGGTGATTTCCACCCCCCGCAACCTCCGTCGTTCGCCAGATCGAAGATCCATCGTTCATTTAAATTGCGATCAACGGTCGGTAATCCCCCATCTCGGTATTCCCCGCCGCGCACTATTTCAAAACCACCTAGTTTCTATCGCACTGCCTTCGGGTGAGGGGCAGTATTTTCTGATCGCGGAGCGATTCCATACAGCTTCCGACGCGTGGCACCGGTACGACTGGAAAACCACCCTCCCATCGCGCATTAAAGTTCGTCCATGGACACGCAGGGATATGCATATCAGCCGTCTGATCCAGAGCCCTCCATCCAATAGTGATTGATCCATGAAGCTACACACGCGATAGCCCATAGCCGTTGTACCCTTGGCCCACTGTACATCGCCCTCTGATGCATTTTTCACCGTTTATCTCTGTCGAGATCGGACGATCCAGATTCAATCACACGCTCGCCATTGACCCGGTCCCACCACATCATTCATCCATGTATCTTCATCATTTTTCTTGTCCGTCCCCTTTATAATCCATTCAAAGATTAGAATTTTAATGTTTTTTTACGTTAAAACATCTGCCTTGACACCTTCCACTGTTTTTTGCCAACCTTCACCAGAGCATTTCTCCACCATTCCTCTGCATTTTTCACCATTTCTCCGTAGCCCCAATATCATCCTCGCAGTCGTCCACATCATCCCACCCCCATACATGTTTTTCGTAACAGGTTTTCATGTTTTGCAGGCTTACCAACAGTAAATGGCTGCCATGATTCAGGGTTTCTGTCATAGCGACAAAAAACACAGGGAAGAGCGTGCACAGAGATTGTATCATGGAGAAAAGCCCGGGATATTTCTCTAACGTGACTTCCATTAAAAGAACAGGGTTTGACCCTGTAAAAATGTCTCGGCGCCATTAACACACAGATTTCATAGTAGGAGATTTAAATGAAGCAACAGAGAGCTTAAGGCACACAAATGAAGATATATAAGCCTTATGTTCAGAGATTTAGAGGCAAAGTACTAGATTGAAGACCCAGGGATCACGTAGAAGGTACAACACGCAGAAATAAATGCATATCAGGGTTTCTACAACAACAAAATGTTTTTCCTCCATAAAGGAAAAAGCACCCATGCATTTTTTATTCTACACGGTGCTCCTGAAGAAATTTCCACCATGACAACAGTCCGAAGCTACCAGAGAATTTGTTTCATAAATACGGCAGACTTCTCAGTCGTTTATTTATCATTTGTTTATTCACCAAAAGTACCACAGAGTCATGCAGATCAAAGTACATCAAGAGACATATCGAAGTAAATAGAGGCCTGAAGAAGACCACTCTTCCATCCAAAGAGTGATAGGAATTGAATGCTTAGAATTTAAACATAATGGGCTTCGGCCCTCTTTCTTTTCAGAAGTTTTAATACTGCATTTAGTTCTTCACCTACCTCCTCTGCTTCCCTTCAGCTATAAATTCATGAAGAAACTCATTGTAAAGGTTGTTGATCAGTTATCATAAGATTGCAAGTAGTTTCTTTTGAGACATAGTCTCTGTGTAAAGTTGTAATATAGGCTAAGGAATACGATTTTAGACTAAGTATTCAGCTATTGGCAATGTTGTACTCAACTGGTATTGCTATTTAATATGACAAGCACATTTCTTTGGATCTTGATCTAAAGTAGCGGTGATGTTTTCCTATCTCTTTGTTTAATTCATTTCATTTCGTTTCTACTGGCTTGCATCAGAAAATTGGCATAGGCTTTACCCTTGTTAGGTACCCTATGTTTCTGCTCTCCTTGCCATTAATGTTTTTCTTCTGAATGTGTTATCTAAGAATTGATTTCAGATAATTTAACTAGTGTAGTGGATGTTATTGCCTACTTTCTGATGTATGAGTTAAATGAATTTGTCCTTATATGTTTCTTGTTAAGTATTTAGCTGTAAGATTTGGGAACACTGGGGATTAAAGTTAGCCCTGTCCACTAGGATCCTTTTGCGACCAACTGGTCTTTAACTTTGTGTTCTAAACCTTTATGATTCCTCCTCTCTTATCATTCCATATCACACAATCATCTTTAAGATCCAATGTTTTAGATGACTAGCCCAATTGAAAGCTTGCACATTGGATAGTAAGCAAATACTTTCCTGACTCCATTGCCCAATGGTTTTGAATATTTCCTGGATCATTTCATGTCCTCTGCCTTATCCCTCTTTGCTCATCCTTGTATTACATTGAACCCTTCCTTCCTGATAACCAACAACCAAACAAACAATCAAACAAACAAACCTTGTGCCTATAACTAGCCTAACATCTTAAACCTTGAGCTTAAAAGTCATATACCTTTGACATATCATAGAGAGATCCCTCTCTGGACCCAGGAGGGCTAGATTCTGAAGTCTGAAAGTGGTTTGATGTTGTCTCATCTTTTGGTCTTGCCAATTTGGCCAAAACATGGGAACCCCAACATAATGGCGACTCCGCTGGGGAACTGAGTGCATTACACCTTAAACATTCTTAGGCATTCAAAAAACCTACAATCCCTAGTTAGGTTGGCAGTTAAACATTTCTATTCACAGATCAACCTCTATACCATTTTTTGTGTTCTCCTACACTCTTAGACAGAGTCTGGAAAGGCTCAGGTAGCCTCCAGATCTCACACTCTTTCAGAGGTGACATATCTGGTAAATGCCCTCCGATTAAATCTTTGGTTAGAGTTTGCTGTGTTTGGAATATATCCTTGAAAGGGGACATCTCATAAGCAATGTGGTGGACAGTGTACCCTCCAAAAACATCCTAAATATTTCCACCTGGCGACTCCATATTCCCTAAACGTTTTAAAGACTCTACTGGTGATCAATAGGCCTGCTGATTATCTTGGTTTCACACAAGACTCCACTAGGAGACCAGCCTCCATGAAAACATTAACCATAGTAGAAGTAACAATTAGGTTTAAGCTGCTTGGTTAGAAAACAACATTCTAGCTTCAAGAACCATTCATACCAGAGCTTACCCTAACCCGGACCCACCTGAAATAGTTGACAACCCTGAGAGTATCCTCAAGGGATCTCCTACACCTAAAATAACAACTATTTCCAACCACATCCATAGAGCTAACTATGCACTAGAAGATATTACATCTCTATCACACTTTCACCTTGACCTAGACCTACCTAATAGATTACCTAGAACTAGGTCATTCAGTATTTTAGACCAGCCAGACCCTGAACTTCCTGGTTCACCACCCCAAAGTGGTAGACACCTTGGGAATAGACATACCCCTCCTTCTACACCTCTTGATATACATTTCATACAAAACTTGGGGCTCAGTCACCCCAGATCTGCTCATCAGTCTTCTGCTGGTCACAGTATCCCTGTCATCCATGTACCAGCTGCTCAATTCAACCCTTTACCTCATCAAAACATCATCATGGCAGCCTGGTATGCACCTCTGGTTTTACCTCAGCCTCTAGTTCCCTTACCCAATGATTATCAATCAAATATCCCACATTTCACTGCAAAAGAGTATACCACAGCACAATATCATGTAGATAGGATGGAAGATTCCTTTGACTACATGGAAATAGATGATGATATAGTCAAGATGAGAATCTTTTCCTAGAGCTTAGGGGGTGATGTAAAGAAATGGTTTAAAGGCTTACCCCCGGGTAGCATCAATGACCTTCCGTATCTATATCAGACCTTCATAAACAAATGGGAGGTTAAGTCCAATCCTCGCCAACTCCTAGCAGAATATATGAGCCTTAAAAGAAACATAGGGGAGAGTGTCCATGATTACACAACGAGATTTAACAGCATCTACAATGCTCTCGCTCCACATATGAAACTTCCCCAAGGTATGGCTCTAGTGAAATACCCCGAAGGCTTTGATGCTGACATAGCCTATCATCTTAGGGATAAAGAATACAACAAATTGGAGGACATGCAGAAAGGAGCAGTGAATATAGAGGCAAATCTGATTGAGAAAAGAGCAAGATTAAGAGCTAAGAAAAGGGTAACATATAGAGACGACAATGTAGCTTCCACATCTGATCCAAATCATGACCATCTATCTAAAAAGGTGGAGAAGCTATACCAAATGATGGAAAAAATGGTTGTCATAGTTAGTAACCAAAATAGAAATCAAAACCATAACCAGAACCAAAACTTTAGAAGAAACAATTCCACTCCCAACAGACAAAGAGAATCAGATCAGTAGGTTATACCCCCATTTCAAGAGAAATTTCTTGATGAAGATGAGGGAATCATAGAAGAGTCTGAAGGGAACACAATAAACATGTCTAAAACAGAGGATTTAATCCATAACTATTACATGGAAGAAGATTAGGCCTCACCCTCTGGTTGGGATGAGGAATGGTTAGAAATTGAGGATTACATGTTGGGATTTGAAAATGCCATGATGCAGGTCAGAGAGAAATATGAACTTAGAAGTAAAAAGAGCCAAGAAAATTCCAAAGCAAAAATTGTGAGGTCACCATTAAGAAAATGCCTGAGAAAAATTCTAAAGCAACTGCTGAAAGTAACAAATCAACAACTGAGAGTTCTGGAAAGAACAAAGAAAAGGACAACCAAAACACTGATACACAAGGTAAACCAGCTAGCAGCACTAGCACTGTAGTTAGTGCTCCTGATAAAACAGTCTCTAACACTGTACATAGTGAGAAGTAACACACTGATTCAGCCACTAAGGCAGTGGCTAACAAAACAGAGTTGAACATTCCAAAGAGTCAGTCCACCTTCAATTTGGAGAGTGAGATTGCAAAAATTAAAATCTCTGTCCCACTCTCTGAGTTGGCCACTCAGGATGTATATAAAGGCCAAATTTTGAAAGCATTAAATTTAGGTGAGAACAGTGATACTGTAAATCTGAGTGATGATCAACATGCCCTTCTATTTGGTCTAAAGATAGAAGGAAAGTTTCAGGAAGGGGTAGTGCCCCCTTTTCATATCAGTCTTAATATCCATGATAAGATTCTCCACAATGCAATGCATGATTCTGGGGCATCACACAACCTAATGCCTAAAGTAGTAATGGAAATATTAGGCCTAGAGATAACCCGTCCCTATAAAGACCTATATTCATTTGACTCTAGTAGAGTAAAGTGTCTTGGCCTGATCAAAGATTTATGTGTGAGCCTTACTCAGATTCCTGCCAAGTGTATGTTCATGGATGTTGTTGTGGCAGATGTGCCACCCAAGTATGGCATGTTATTATCAAGATCATGGGGAGCCAAGCTGCAAGGAACAATGCAGATGGATGGGGCTTATGCCACAATCCCCATCTTTGGCCAACTTAGAAGACTGTACAGGGAAGCACATATGAAATTCCTGGTTAGTAGCCCTGAAAAGCTTGAAAATTCTCCTATATACTCTGTACATACAGACCTGGATTCCTTTATCTTCTGCAATGATGAATCTTTGGGGGGACCAGAATCTGAAAACGTAGATACAAGCAAAGGTACACATGATGAAACAGAGCCAATGGATTTTAACATAATGGCTACCCTAGACTCAGAGGAGGAAGACGTAGAAAAATTTGAACGGTTCACTGAAAAACAACGCAAAGGGAACCAGAAACATAATGCGATCAACCAACTAGTCACCTCTCTGATTTCCACACCCATAACGAAAAACTAAACAGCCCATAGCCTAGTGCAGACCCTATAATGCAAAATAATGGCGAACCCAGTTGTAGGGAAAGAAATGATAACAAAAATGAGAGTGAACCCCTGTGGGAAATGAGTTTCGATGGGTCCTGCATAAGAAGAATGGCTGGAGCTGGGGTTTGGCTATGTAACACAGAGAGCGACTACGCGGAAATCCATGCCTGCAATCTGCATTTCAAATGTACCAATAATATTGCAGAGTATGAGGCCCTTATCCTGTGTTTAAATCTGTTGAAGAAAATAGGAGCCCGTAGAATAGCCATGCAGGGAGACTCTGAATTGGTTATCAAACAGGTGAACGGTGAATACAAAGCCAAACACCCTAGGTTGAGAGCATATAGGAATGATGCCATGGATATATTGAAAACATTTGTTGAATACGAATTAGTGTTTCTTCCTAGAAATCAGAATGCCCTTGCAAATGGATTAGCTTGCTTAGCCAGTTCATACCCTAAGACTCCAAGCGACCAACAGATCATCATTCAGACCAAATTCAGGCTTGCGGTGCCAGATAACGATAAATACTGGCAGGTTTTCGAGGGAGATAAACAAATTGAAGATTTTTTGATGGGAAGGGATGCGTTTGAGTTTTCCGATTCAGACTCTACGTCTAGTGATAGCTGCCTAAGTGAGGAACCCTCGGACAAGGAATAAACTACACCCCACGATGTAGAAATAAACGCTTTAAATGAAGAAACTAGAAATTCAACCACGGAGTGTAAAAACGCAGACAGCGAAGAAGTAGAGGTGCTGCAGGCAAAAGATAAGAACATACCTCGAGGTCTGGCGCCGTTATAAGACCTTTTTGACTTCGATGATTGGGAAAAAAAGCCCAACATTGAGCACGCGGACTCTGACGTAGAAGAATGCAATATAGGCACAAAAGATAATCCCAAAATAATTAAATTGGCTAAGTCTCTTCTTGCAAACATGAAAAAGAAATACATTAACCTTTTTAAGGAATTTATTGACGTGTTTGCGTGGAGTTATGAAGACTTAAAGGCTTATGACACGAACATTATACATCACAAAATACCTTTAAAATAAAATCAGATACCCTTCAGGAAGAAACTTCGTAGGATAAACCCAAAACAATTGCCTGCAGTTGAAAAAGAGATTAAAAAGATGTATGAGTTAGGCATAATAGTTCCCGTAAGGTTCTCTGATTGGGTTTCGAATTTAGTGGTTGTGAGAAAGAAAACTGGGGAGATTAGATTATGTATTGACTTCAGAAATCTTAATAGAGCCTCACTCAAAGACAACTACCCTTTGCCAAAAATGGAACACATTCTACAACGAGTAGTAGGCTCAAAAAGGATTTATTTGTTGGATGGTTTTTCAGGTTACAACCAAGTCTTATTAATCCCAGAAGACCAACTCAAGATAGCCTTTACCACTCCATGGGGCACCTTTATGTATGTAAAAATGCCCTTTGGACTGATGAATGCTGGTGCAACCTTCCAGAGGGCAATGGATATAGCCTTTTCAAATGAGATAAGACATTTCATTGTTATTTACTTAGATGACATAACAGTCTATTCTAAGACTGAAGAATAACACCTAAAACATCTGAGAAAAGTGTTTGAAAAATGCAGAAGGTTTGGTCTGTCATTGAATCCCAAAAAGACTGTATTTGGGCTACAAGAAGGTACACTTCTTGGCCACATTATATCTGAAAAGGGAATCAGGATAGTCCCACAGAGAGTTGAGGGAATACTTCAAATCACACACCCGAGAAACATCAAGGAGTTATAGTCCTTTGTTGGGAAGATCAACTTCCTCAGGAGATTTATTCCCAACCTAGCTGAACACCTTAGGAATATGACTAACATGCTGAAGAAAGGTGTAGGAGTTAAATGGACTATTGGAGCCAAAAAATATTTTGAATCAGTAAAGATTGCACTCTCCCAAGCTCCTATTTTGATCAGCCCAGATTTCTCCAAATTATTCCTGATCTTTTCATTTGCCTCTAAGCATACAGTGGCTGCAGTCTTGCTGCAGAAAAACACAGAGGGAATGGAACAACCAATTTCCTTTTTCAGCAAAGCACTAAGGGATGCACCCTTGAAATACAACATAATGGAGAAACAAGCCTATGCTCTGATTAATGCCTTGAAAGACTTTAGGGTGTACATATTGCATTCCCACACCATAGCTTATGTGCCTAACATAATAGTCAAAGATATTTTGTCCCAGGACCCAGATGGGAAAAGGGGCAAATGGATTTCTGTGATATTAGAATACGACCTTGAGATAAAACCCACCAAACTGATTAAAGGTCAGGGCTTAGCTTGACTAATGGCTGAATAAAACTTACAATCCCTAGACATTAACATGGTAAATACCTTGGATGAGAAACAAGAATTGCCTGATCCCACTGTTGAGTAAAAGTTTCAGAGCTCTCCTTGGTATTCTGACATTCTGTATGTGCTTACACACCTCAATGCCCCACCTAAACTATCAAAGACTAAGGCCAGATTCATAAAACTAAAAGGCAAGAGCTATTGCATATTGAATAACTGCTTATACTGGAAGAACCCAAATGGCCTATTTCTTAAATGTTTGCCTGAAAACGAGGTAGAGAGGATTAAATAAGAATTCCATGCAGGAGAGTGTGGAGGCCACCTAAGCTGGAAAGCCATTGCAAACAAAATACTCAGTGCTCGCTACTATTGGCCCACACTCTTCAATGATGTCCATAAGATGATAATTGCCTGCCACAAATGCCAGATTTTTGAAGGCACGAGAAAACTCCTTCCCTTCCCTTTACAACCAATTACTGTTGAAGGTCCCTTTCTGCAATGGGGCCTAGATTTCATAGGGGAAATTCACCCTGCTTCTTCTGCACAACACAAATGGATCCTAACAGCAACATACTATTTCACTAAGTGGATAGAGGCCATACCTACTAGAAATGCCACAGATTTAGTCATCATTAGTTTCCTAGAAGGTCATATCCTCTCTCGGTTTGGCTGCCCAAGGAAAATAATCACTGATAATGCTACTTCTTTTGGATCCAAGAAAATGGTTGATTTTTGTCACAAGTATCAAATAGCACTCAATCATTCAACTGCCTATTACCCTCAAGGTAATGGATTAGCTGAATCATCAAACAAGAGCCAGGTGATCATCATCAAAAAGATGCTGGAAGAGAACAAAAAGTCATGGCATAACAAGCTAGTACATGCTTTGTGGGCTGACAGGCTTACAACAAAGAAATCTATAGGCATGTCACCTTATCAGCTTGTCTATGGAACGGAAGCAGTGTTTCCTACCAGCCTTGGGGTACCAGTGATTAAGCTGGTCCAAGAGATTCAAACAGAGGAAGAAAGTATGGTGAGAAGAATAAACCAAACAATTCATCTCCAACAAACAAGGGAAGAGGTTTACAACAGAGCAGTGAAGGTTCGGGAAAATATAAAGAAATTTTTTGATAAAAGAACCAAAGCTACTGATTTCAAAGTTGGGGATAAAGTTCTGAAGTGGGACTCAAGAAGAGAGGATAAAGGAAAGCACAGCAAGTTTGACAGTCTGTGGCAAGGTCCATACATCATCGAGGCCACTGTGGGCCCAAATGTCTTCTTCCTACAGGAATTAGATGGTACAAAGATGTTTGGTGGTCCCGTCAATGGCAGGATACTCAAACATTACTTCTGCTGATTTACAATTTCCAGTTTCCATTTCCATTGTACATACCATTACAGTATTTTGTTTTCAAGAAAAAGAGAAAATGTTTCAAAAAACAGAGAGGAAAGAAAGGTTCAGACATGCTTAAAACATGAACCTCTGAAGTGAAAAGGATTGGCTCTAATATGATCGAAACCTAAGCCAAAGAAAGTAAAACAACTGGTCCTAACATGCTCAAAATCTGGACCAGCAAAGAAGAAAGAAGAATCAACTCTAACATGCCCAAAACTAGAGCTGAAATGAAGAAAAGAAGTGACTCTAACATGCTCAAAACTTGAGTCACAAAGAGAATAAGGATACTTCAAGTTTCAGATTTCAAGCCTTCATAATTTTGTTTTCAGTTTTCTGCAATTTTCTGTCCATGTGCAACTGTCTTTATGCCTTGGATCCACAGCAAGTCAGACAGTCTAATCCTGGCTTGAATTTTTTTCAATTTCTGTCATAAAATATAGAGAAGAAATCTTCTGGATAGTTTAATCCCAACAGTTATTAGATTAGGTAGAAAAACATATGAGACAAACAGTCTAATCTGGTCTCATGGAGTAATAAGGGTAGATTTAGAATAGGTTTATTTTCTGTTATAAAAATAAATAATGTAAAGGGTCTGCTAGATCAAATGCACCCCAGAATAAAAAATGCTAGGATTGTAGGAAGGGTAGGTAGTTTGTTGGGGAATGTTTTTCTGCTGATGTAATGTCTTCATATTGTGGTAGCTGAAAATCAAAGAAGAAGGTGGCTTAAGCAACAGGCATCTGGCCTACACCAAAGATCATTTTCTGAATTCTTGACTCCTTCAAGAAGAAGCCATCCCCATGTGGAGCCACTGTTAGCCCCCCTATAAATTTTTGACAAAGCAAAGTAGGGGGCTAAATTGTTTTTGAGCCTTCAAGGAATGCATTTCCCCTGAAGACACATCATCCTTGAAGCATCCTTTGCCTTTGCCTTTGATAAATTTCCCTTTGTTGACTCCCTTTATAAGGTCTCATTGATTACATAAATTCTGCTCCAAAAGGCCTACATTAACCCTTATATCCCTACAGAATGTCCCATTTCATCCCTTCTTCCCTTTGTCAAAATCCCCCTTTTTGTACCCCCAAATCCCTCCCCTCATCCTCCAAAACCATCCTAAAATCCCATTTAAACCTTCCAAATACACTTTGTTTGGTTTAATTCCCCTTCATCCCCCTATCATTACCCATTTTGGCTTTTAATTTCATTGAAATGGGCCAAAAATCATGTTTTATATGTAATTGAGCCTCAACCCCTTTCGACCTAGTCCCCTGTACATTTCCCGCCACAGAACCCAGTGCTATGACTGAGCGCTAGCCCCGAAGGCGCTTTTCAAATTTGTTCATTGGGCGCGTTTACAGCCGTTGATCTTCACAGAATGGACGGTGATCGCCGCCCCCCGCAGCCTCTGTCGTTCTTCCCATTCATCGCCCGATCGAAGATCCATCGTTCATTTAAATTGCAATCAACGGTCCGTAATCTCCCGTCTCGGTGGTCCCCACAGTGCACTATTTCAAAACGACCTGGTTTCGATCGCACCGCCTTCGAGCGAGGGGTGGTATTTTCTGATCGCGGAGCGATTTCATATAGCTTCCAACGCGTGGCACCGGTACGGTTGGAAAACCACTCGCCCATCACGCATTAAAGTTCATCTGTGGACATGCAACGATATGCATATCAGCCGTCCAATCCAGAGCCCTCCATCCAACGGTGATCGATTCATGAAGCTGCGCACATGATAGCCCATAGCCGCCATACCCCTAGCCCACTGTCCATCGCCCTCCGATGCATTTTTCACCGTTGATCTCTGCCGAGATCAGACGGTCTAGATTCAATCACACGCCCGCCATTGACCTGGTCCCGCCACGTCATTTGTCCACGTATCTTCATCTTTTTTCTCGTCCGTCCCCTTTATAATCCATTCGAAGATTAAAATTTTAATGTTTTTTACGTTAAAACGTCTGCCTCGACACCTTCCACTGTTTTTCGCCAACCTTCACCAGAGCCTTTATCCACCATTCCTCTGCATTTTTCGCCATTTATCCGTAGTCCCAATATCATCCTCATAGTCATCCACATCATCCCACCCCCATACATGTTTTTTGTAATAGGTTTTCGTGTTTTGCAGGGTTACCAACAGTAAATGGCCGCCATGATTCAGGGTTTCTATCACAGCGACAGAAAACACAGGGAAGAGTGTGCACAGAGATCGTATCATGGAGAAAAGCCCAGGATAATGCTCTGACATGAATTCCATTAAAAGAGCAGGGTTTGACCTTGTAAAAATTTCCCGGCGCCATTAACACACAGATTTCACAGTCAGAGATTTAAATGAAGCAGCCGAGAGCTTAAGGCACACAAATGAAGATATATAAGCCTTATGTTCAGAGATTTAGAGGCAAAGTACCAGATTGAAGACTCAGGGATCACGCAGAAGGTACATCACGTAGATATCAATGCATATCAGGGTTTCTATAGCAGCATAATGTTTTTCCTCCATAAAGGACAAAGCGCCCATGCAGTTTTTATTCTACACCGTGCTCCTGAAGAAATTTCCACCCTGACAATAGTCCGAAGCTGCCAGAGAATTTGTTTCATAAATACGGCAGACTTCTCTGTCGTTTATTTATCATTTTTTTATTCACCGAAAGTACCACAGAGTCATGCAGATCAAAGTACATCAAGAGACATACCAAAGTAAATAGAGGCCTAAAGAAGACCACTCTTCCATCCAAAGACTGACAGGAATTGAATACTCAGAATTTAAACAGAATGGACTTCGACCCTCTTTCTTTTCAGAAGTTTTAATACAACATTTAGTTCTTCACCTACCCCCTCTGCTTCCCTTCAGCTATAAATTCATGAAGAAACTTGTTGTAAAGGTTTTTGATCAGTTATCAGAAGATTGCAAGTAGTTTCTTTTGAGACACAGTCTCTGTGTAAAGTTGTAAGATAGGCTGAGGAATATGATTTCAGACTGAGTATTCAGCTATTGGCAATGTTGTACTCGACTGGTATTGCTGTTTAATATGACAAGCACATTTCTTTGGATCCTGATCTAAAGTAGCGATGATGTTTTCCTATCTCTGTGTTTAATTCATTTCATTTCCTTTCTACTGGTTTGCATCAGAAAATTGGCATAGGATTTACCCTTGTTAGGTACCCTATGTTTCTGCTCTCCTTTCCATTAATGTTTTTCTTCTGAATGTGTTATCTAAGAATTTATTTCAAATAATTTAACGAGTGTAGTGGATGTTATTGCCTTCTCTCTGATGTATGAGTTAAATGAATCTGTCCTTAGATGTTTCTTGTTAAGTATTTAGCTGGAAGATTTGGGAACACTGGGGATTAGAGTTAGCCCTGTCCACTAGGATCCTTGTGCGACCAACTGGTCTTTAAGTTTGTGTTCTAAACCTTTACTGTTCCTCCTCTCTTATCATTCCATATCACACAATCATCTTTAAGATCCAATGTTTTAGATGACTAGCACAATTAAAAGCTTGCACATTGGATAGTAAGCAAATCCTTTCCTGACTCCATTTCCCAATGGTTTTGAATATTTCATGGATCATTTCACCTCTGCCTTATCCCTGTTTGCTCATCCTTGTCTTACATTGAACCCTTCCTTCCTTATAACCAACAACCAAACAAACAATCAAACAAACAAACCTTGTGCCTATAACTAGCCTAACATCTTAAACCTTGAGCTTCAAAGTCATATAACTTTGACATATCATAAAGAGATCCCTCTCTAGACCTAGGAGGGCTAGATCCTGAGGTCTGAAAGTGGTTTGATGTTGTCTCATCTTTTGGTCTTGCCAATCTGGGAGATTACATAATCGAAATAAGATGAATTATAACCCCCAACTAACATTATTCCATCAACTATTATCAACTTAGAAATAAGACAGGGAGAAGGCACAAGTGAACAAGAAGACTCTGGGAAACTTATCAGTACATCTCCCCTATTCCCAAAAAGATTAGTTATAACTAAACCAATTGTTTATCTAGTTTTTGATCTTTTGGGGGAACTTAAAAATATTAATATTAAAATTCCTCTCCTCCAGGCCATTCAAGACATCTCTGTATATGCTAAGAAAATTAAATAACTATGTATGAAAAAAACTGAGGAAAACAAAAACTTCGCGAACTGTCTATGTTGTAGGAACCTTGTCTGATTTACTATTGGGCACTGAGACACCTATACAGTATGAAGATCTAGGGAGTCCTATAGGTACAGTCCAAATATATGGTGGCTTTTTTCCAAACACAATAGTTGACTTGGATGCAACCATTAATATTTTGACTGCAGAAACCTGTGAAACTCTTGGTATCACCATGTTAGAACCAACCTCCACCTTGTTGGAACTCGCTGGCCGATCAATTTTTAGACTAGAAGGAAATTTACAGAACATCATGGTTTCCATTGAATCATGGGAGTACACGGTAGATTTTCTAGTCATCAATCCAAAAAGTCGACAGGATGGACATCCCTTGATTTTGGGTCGACCTTGGTTGGCAACAGCTGATGCTTACATAGGCTATCGTACAAGAAGTATGACCATTGCTAAGGGGGATTCTATAAAAAACCTTATTCTATATCCCCCCTCCAAACCAAGTCTTCCCATTGTAAAGATTCACAAACATCCACCAACATACCTGGAAGAAAATATCCGTTCAACACTTACAATAGAAGAAGCATATGAATTCAAAAATCAGACTGAAGATGACATAATTAAAATTTTTATTAAACAACCAGTTGCTGTACAAAATAAAAAGTGCCAAATGTTAAGAACAATTCTTGATAATGAGGAACATGAAGATCCTTTAAAGGATAATGATAGCCAGGACATACCCACAAATGGTGTTCATAATAGAAGACCTGTTGAAATTGAACCAGGCAAAATTTTGAACATCAGTGACAATTTGAACGATGAAAAACAACATAAGCTCATTATTTTTTTACAAAAATACAAGGGAGTTTTTTATTTGGATTATTCAGACATGAAGGGCATAGATCCCAAACTGTGTACCCATCAGATTTACACCAAAAAGATGCTTGTCCCATCAGCCAACCGCAACGAAGATTGAAACTGCACCTTAAAGATATTGTGAAGGCGGAATTACAGAAGTTGCTAGATGTGAACTTTATTTGTCCTATTTAAAATTGTAAATGGGTCTCTTCGCTGGTAGCTGTCCCTAGTAAAAATGGCAAGTGGCGGATCTGTGTGGATTACAAGGAATTGAACAAATCTACACAGAAGGACCACTTCCCTCTCCCATTTATCGATCAAGTCCTTGATACATTGGTAGGGAAATGATTCTCTTCCTTCCTTGATGGCTTCAGTGGCGATAATCAAATTCAAATTTCCCCTGACGACCAGGAAAAAACCACGTTCACCTTCATATGGGGTACGTTTTCTTACAGAGTGTTACCCTTCAGCTTATGTAATGCTCGAGCTACATTCTAGAGGGACATACTCCACATTTTCTTCAATCTAATCAATGAAGGAACTTAGGTTTATATGGATGATTTCACCCTCATATGGGGATGATTTTGAACAAGCACTGCAGACATTAGAAAAATTTTTGTAACGATGTATTGCCACCACGTTATGTTTGATTAATGAAAATTTTCACATGATGATGACAAAAGGCGTAATCCTAGGACACTATATCTCTACAGCTAGAATACAGGTAGATCCAAAAAAGATAGAGGTAATTCTCTTAATATCCACACCTTATACTCAGATAGAGGTACGTAGTTTCCTTGGATATGCAGGATATTTTCATAGGTTCATAAAATAAATTTTCACAAATTGTTGCGCCTGTGTATGCTTTAACTGGAAATGTTGAATTTAAATGGTCTGATAAGTGTGACATTGCTTTTACAGATTTAAAGAAATTAGTCTCAACTGCATCAGTATTGCATGGACCCAATTGGGAAATACCATTTCATATTTCATCAGATGCATTAGACACAGTGATAGGAGTTGTTCTCAGTCAAGAAGAAGATAAAATTCCTTAGGATATTTATTATAGAGGCAAAAATCTCACCTCTGTTGAATTAAATTATACAGTAATAGAAAAGGAATTCCTAGTAGTCATATATTCCATAAATAAATTCAAACATTACATAACTAGCTATCAGGTATTTCGGTATACTGAACATTCTGTTGTTAGGTACTTAGCTAATAAATAAATTACAAATAGGAGAGTGAATCGATGGTTGTTACTTTGGCAGGAATTCGATATCACTATTAAAGACCATCTAGGAAGGAGAACCCAAACACAAAATGTTTTGTCTCGGGTCCCAAAGATAAATCATCTGCTTGCACTAGATGACCAGTTTCTTGATGAACACCTATTTGTTGTAGCAGTGAAAGGGCCATGGTATGTTTATGTGGCAAATTATCTTGCAGTAGGAAAACTTCCCAGGAATTTAAAAAAATAAGAAAGGAACCTAATTTTCCAACGTAGCGCCCGCTTTTCTTGGATTGGTAGATATCTCTTCCACACAGGAGCTCATATGCACACAAGAAGATGCATCCGAGAAGATGAAATTTTTGACATCCTAAGGGCCTGCCATGATGAACCTTGCGGTGGACACTTTGTAGACCGTAGAACCGGGCACAAAATATTACGAATGGGCTATTATTGGCCTACTATTTTTAAGGATGCTAAGAAATATGTGCAGGCCTGCGATAGCTGCCAAATAATGGGCCACCCTGGTCAATATGATGAAATTCTCCTACAACCACAACTCGTAAAAGAACCTTTTGAACGATGGGAATTGGATTTTGTTGGTCCATTCAATCTTCCCTCAAACCAGAAAGCTTATATACTTGTTGCCACAAACTATGTAACAAAATGGGTTGAAACAGTAGCATTGCCAAGAGTTACAGAAGAAACTGTTATTAATTATGTTTTAGAGATATTTTTTCCATATGGTTTTCCCAGGGAAGTGATAACAGACGGAGGGGGGGGGGGCTGCAACTCGTAGGACATAAGATTATAACCACTCTATGGAACCACCACATCAGTCATAGAATCACTTCTCCATATCACCCGTAGGTGAACGGGCATGTTGAAATTACCAATAAATTTGTTGAAGCAATTCTGACCAAAATGGTCTCGACACATCGACGAGATTGGGGTACTAGAATGCCAGAGGCCTTGTGGGCTTACTACACATCTTGGCGAAATACTACTAGATATTCTTCATACCAACTGGTATTCGGCAAAGAACCAATTTTCTCTATCGAATTTGAAATAAATACTCTCATAACAACACAGGAAGTGGGACTGGACTTGATGGATGCTCAAATTAAAATATTTAAGCATATAAACGAATTAGATGAATCCCAATTACTTGCTTTACAAATTACCACAATCGTTCAACAACAACAGGCTAAGTGGCATGACAACCTTATGAAGAAGAAGACGTTTCAGGAAGGAGACTGGGAACTCCTCTACAACTTCAGATTTCAAGACTTCTCAGGTAAACTACAGACAAGATGGCTCATCCCATATGAAATTCAAGAAGTGCATAAAAATGGCACTCTCACTTTGACCATCATAGATGGGTCCGGCTCTTTCTTCCAAGTAAACGGACATTGGGTACGTCTTCTTCATAAACCACTCACAAAGGAGTCTTTTTTCCAACAGGTACTTGATGACCCCACCATGAAAATTTTAGCTGCAGGGAGTAATGACTCGACAACTTTACCTTCATCAAAAGCTGTTATTTTTAGTTTTGTAAATAATGTATATATTGTCTTGCATTTGATTGTGATTTGCATCATTGTACAAATATAAAAAGTTCTTGATCTTTGTTATTGCTATTCAATTAAGTGAACAACCGGTTCTCTTTCTTTTTTTTGTTTTATTTAAGTTCAACCAATTAAACAACTATTGTTCAATCGCTTGAACAGATGTTGTTTGGTTAAATGAATAGTCGATTTTCTTTTTGTAAGTTTTTGTTGTTCAATCAATTGAACAACCAATTTTATTTTTATGTGTTTTTGTTGTTTAATAAATTGAACAACTGCCATTCAATTGAATGAACAGTCGTTGTTCGGTCAAAAGAATAGTGGATTTTCTTTCGTGTGTTTTATTGTTGAATCGATTGAACAACTGTTCTTCAATCGATTGAACAATTGTCATTCAATTGACTGAACAACCATTGTTTGGTCAAAATAACAATGGATTTTATTTTTTGTATTTTTGTTGTTAAATTGATTGAACAACTATTGTTCAATTGAATAAACAGTCATTGTTCAGTCAAAAGAACAATGTATTTTTTTGTGTTTGTTTTTGTTATTCAATCAATTGAACCGATGTTGTTCAAATGACCAAACAACCATTGTTCGGTCAAAATAACAATGGATTTTCTTTCGTGTGTGTGTGTGTGTGTTTTTTTTTTTGTTCAATCGATTGAACAACTATTGTTCAATCGACTGAACAGTCATTGTTCGGTCAAATGAACATCCACATTTTTATAATAAGCAGCTGTCTGAATGAGTTTTTGCCAATTTTATTTTTTTCATACATTTTGTGATGGGAATCATCTTGTGGATAAGGAATGTACATCTAAGAAGGAGAAAAACAACGATATTAATAACAATTGTGATTTTTTTTTAACCTTTGATGGGTATCTTTATTTCTAGACATTTATATGGTTCAACTATGTAATGGCTTGCTGTATATATTTTCTTCATAAATATTATAAAGAATTCATCATCTTAATACCATGATTTTTTTATCTTTTTACACTATTAATGGCTGATCTTCTAGGGTAGGGTGGCTTAGGAATAAGGGTATAACTTTTATTGACATTTCTTTTCACTCCTCACACCATCCCTAACTCTTAAGGAGTTAATGAGCCTCCCCCTATTTATGATTCAAAAAATATACAAATATGAAAATAATATGCAAATATTTTAGAGAGGATAGGGGGTCTCATCATGTGCCAACCTACCATGATCATAAGGAGATAACAAGTAATATTCCCATTATGGCCACCACACCAGGTTAATGACCTTCTAACCAAGAAAAATGCCTAAAGGATAGGAGGTCTCATCACGAGGCAGCCTGATTACTTTTTTAAAACCTAGTGAATGGAGCTGTGGTTATCTGGTTACCATGCCAACACATTGGTCTCTCCATAAGAACAACTAAATTATCTAAATACTAAATAGAGGATTCTGGCTCATTTTTGGGTTAAAAAACAACCCTGTCGAGGCTATGGATGCCTGCTAGCAGTAGTGGCTCTGCTTATGGCATTGGAGTTTCCTGATAACAACCAATAATTTTATATTCACTTACTTTTACCAACCCATTCCCAAAAGAGAACTTATCATTTGAATAGTGTTATCTTTATAAAAACAAGTATGCATGGTAAAACTACATTCTCATATGAATTAACTTAATTATGTCTGATCATTTAATCCCAACAGCTCTTACCACTACTTACCTATCATGTTCTGACACAAATTTCTATCAAAGAAAAGTTCTTTCTCATAATAATTATTTCTCTGTTTTTTCCTTTTTAATCATTTCCCCACCATCCTTATGATTTTAACTAATTTGATTGACTTCTTCCACAATGTATGTTTCTATGGTTATTATTCCGCTGCATTAATGATCCTCAACGTCTTTACACTTTTTATACTCTCTAAGGGCGTGGAATCCATTCTCTCATTGGAGGGGGAAAAGGTGTACATTATGAGAAAACATGTGAACTAATAATAAAATTCCATTGAAACCTTCCTATATGAAAAACAAATACAATTTCATTTATACTCTTTTTAACAATTTCAAAGTATTTTCATATAGTATTTGTGGTGTTCTAAATTCATGAAGTCGTGAGTAGTGCATGCAGATGTGGAATTTAACCTCTGAGACACAACAGCCATGGGTGGAATATCTATCCATAATGAGCCCACAATACTCAATATTACAGAAAAAGCTCATGCTATCCTACAGAATGCTCGCTAGCTCTCATATTTGGAAAAATTACAGGGATTCCACACTGAGATAGCACTAGAATTCCTGCAGAAACTACAGGATGGATACACAATTGTGAGGGGTAGATACATAATAGTATCAAAAACTATAATAGCTGAGGTTTCTGGACTTTTGGCAGCAAGAACAAAGTGGACGGATAAGCATGTTCTCTTACATGAAGAAATTGCAGTGTTCTAAGACCCAGACGAGAATTTGGTACACAAAGGAAAAGGGATTCACCCCGTGACTTTGAAGGAACCATGGAAAGAAATGGAAATCATTTTTCAAAAGTATATTACATGTGACAGATGCAAAGATGTTGTAAAAACCTAGTAACTGAAACTTGTATCCATACTCAAGTAGAAAATTTCAGTTAATTTTCCATTTTTCTTGAATTATTAGTTTCATGACATATCTAGTCGGGTTAGGAGGGCTCCACATACAGTTATCAGCCACCATGGTATATTAAAGCTTATTGTCACTCATGAATTCACTAAGAATGAGTTAACTTGGGACAAATTTGTAAACCTTATCCGAAACCCATTAGAATAAAATCTAGAGAATAGATAAATTGAGCAACCAAGAAGGGAAATATCAATTCCAAGGAAAGCTAGAAGAAGAAGGTACCATCCCTCGACCTCGAGTCTGGTGAAACAAAGATGCTCGGAGTGGTTAAGTTCATGAAAAAACACCTCAACCTTGGCTGTCGAGGCAGGGCCATCTCATACACCTCCTCTAAACACGGAAGATGGATTCCTATAGGTATATGAGGAGGAAATGGCCCGAGTGCTAGAAAGTATGAGTTCATTTCACGAATAAAGAAATCCCTCCGGGAATACTGAGGGAAAAAGTTGCCCCCTAGACTAGTATACCTCTGCTAGCAGTTTTTTCCACACTGATATTTTACCATCTGAGAAGGAAATGCAGAATTCAAGGGATTCAACACCCTGTGGTGGAAAATATTTGGAGGAATAAAAACTTGTAGAGAGAACTCCTGAATTTGAAAACCAGTTGGGTGCCACTATCCCATTGGACCATAGTATTGATATAGGCATAATTCCTGTCCTTTCTGAAGAAACCTTCGTCCCATTGGACCAAAATACTGATATAGGCACTAACAATTCAGTACCTGAAGAAAATACCATCTCACGAAATTATGGCCTAGAAGTTAGTACATATTCCCTTGTGCCTGAAAAAAGTATTGTGCCCTCTTGTATTGGAAAACCTATAAAGAAGAATAATTCAGTTATGGATACGCTAAGGAAATTGCGCAAGAAATACAAGAAGTTGAAAAAAATAGTCAAGCAATTAAGGGAACGGTTAAAAGAGGTAGATAAGGCTTGGAAGCCTAAAAAGGAAACAGACATTGTTGAAACCCAAATAGGGTTAGAGACACACATAGCTGAAACAAAAAAAGAATTAGAGACATAGATAGAAGAAACTCAGACATATGATAAAAGAAGTTGTTATTTCAAGACTTCAAGACGAATTGACACATACCCAACATGAATTGGCTAACTATAAGAAGGAAGCGGTACCACTACAAGTGCATCAGGAGCTACTAGAAAAACTCAACAAGCTTGTTGCAACCGAAGATGATACTTTCGCCAACTTCAGAAGTGAAGAGGAGATGGTAAAGAAAGCACAAGCTCGACTCGAAGAAGCCACAAAGCAAACAAATAGTATTTGCTCGATTTACTTAGATGTCCTATCCTGTAGATCACCTGCTACTAATTATGCTTTGTTTTTATTAGAAATATATCTGTTATTAAAGGTGGAAGCCATTAGAGCAGGGAAACCCACCAAGTTTAAGACCACTACAGAATTTTTCCAGTGTTGTGGGGAACAAAATGAGAAGGTTCAACACCTCTTATGTGAACTATATCTGCACAATTTATTTTTGGAATATGAGCGAGATAGTAACCCAATTCCCTTCATAGGAGACATCAAATTTCAAGCATTACTCTCTTTTTCTGATAATAAAATCAAGTGGGCTAAATACTATAACATTTTTTAGAGAAGAGAACATGGTCTGGATCTCTGGGTTAGAGGGGAACCCACTAAACCTCTGCACCTTTTCACTCAAAATACGAGATTCATGAAATAAAAAGGGGTCATAGCTAAATTGGGACCACACCACAAGGACATTGTACTATCCAGGAGAGAATAATTTCAGGAGATTAGAGGAGATGCTTTGTTAGAAGCTAAGCAAAGATGGCAGACATCCAACAAAAATGTTAAGAATCAAGAGCCCTTTAATTATAGAAACTTTAAAGCAGTTGATGTTCATTTTAACACATACAATAACATAATTTTATGCATGGGTCCTACATGGATACGATGCCGCTATAGGTGTCCTATCATATGGTACCCTCCTGAAGGCTATCACCATGATTATGATCTTCCAGAGGGTCATGTAAATCAGGATTTTGGAAAATTCAAACAGAAACATGGTTTTAGATTGTATAAGGAGGAAGTCTACCCTACCTCTTCCTTGATATTTTTACACCTCAACCATCTCATTTCATGAGGACATGCAATAAGGTAAGTTGGGGAGTATGTTGGGACATGAAAAGGGTACATTTCACCCTCAAGATTAGCTTGATTTATTACTTAATTTCATGTGTTTACCTTCACTTTGGGAATAAATCTAGAAATAATTAATTGTAAACAAAGGGTAAAACTAATTATCAATAGATTATGTAATTATGGGGGAAAAGGCTAACTTTCGTTAGTTTTATGTGCAGGAAATCTAAATCGATTAAATGTTTTTCAAATGAGTGAATAACAACAGTGAAGAAAAGGAAAATATCTCATTTTTTTCATATAATCCAAGGACGAATGAGGAGGATATCACTTATTCTATAGTGAAAACTATTAGACAACTCTGAAATCCTCAGGATCTCCTGATCCCGAGGATTCGATGTTATCTATTTTTTTTTTTCTGTATGATATAAAAGATAAATAGATGTAATAGAATGAAAGATGTTGATCCATATGTTGTAATTTTATTTTATTTAGATTCCTTCAGAACAGAAGCTTTGGTGCTCAACGATGTTGTATCCTTACTTTTAAACTTAATGAAAGAGATATTGGTTTTTCTATAATCGTATTCTGAAGATCATGTGAAAAATACTTATGGAGGCTCTGGGCCTAGTCACTAGGAGGTCTACTGTTGTCCTATGTTATATTCTTATTTTACTATTTTTCAATTAATCATTCATGTATTTTATAGATTTGTAATTGATTTGGATTTCATCAACATTGAGTGGTTTGCGTCCTATTGATTTAAAGTCTCAATCTCTTTCATTTTCCTCATGAATCTTACTTCTTGCATTTACTAGAGTTATCTGAATAATTCAATTTGTTTTCTTTTTGAGTGGTCTTGTTTGGTTGATCATTCATTGAAAATTTCAATTGCAGAACATGATTGTGTTACTTGTTGTTCAGTTATTACAGTATTCCTTGTCTAGTTAAATAGACTATTGTAGATGTTAATCAGTAATTCTAGTTAATTATGAATTCCATTAGAATTAAGTTGAGTTAATTGGTTGAGTTATTTAATGATTTCTTTGAGAATTTCTTTGATTGACCTTCAAGAATTAGATTTTACTTTTGCAACGATTTCAATTTATTAACCTCTGATTTCACTTGCATAAACTATGTTGAAAACTCTTGAAATAAACATACTTACCTTTGGTTGATGATTAATTTAGGCATTAGGATTAATTTTAAATATACATCTTAGTTATCCAACACATGCCCTATCTACAAAAATTATGGGCATTACACTCATCATTTTCTGGAAATACTACTATATAGGGATGCCTTACATGCCCCTAGAACAATCATATCAAGAGGATCCCCCCATGTAGTCAAATGGGGAAGAACCTTGGGTCATATTATACCTTTAGGAGGCATGAAGGTCACCAAAAAGACTCCCGTTTCTCCCTCCTCCTCCTGTGCATTGTTGTGCACTTTGTGATGAACGTGATCATTTCATCTCTCACTGCGCATCCCTGACGTTGTTCCAGAGATGGTATCCGGCTAACCGTATATACTATGATGTCCTACGAGCAGCCCAATATTTGTGTCATATAGGTTCTTGTAATCACCCATTACATCACTGCCATTACATCCCTCTATTTCATTTAGAATTAACCAGTTTACTCACGGCCATAATTTTCCTCTCCCTAGAAGACGATCAGATACATAATCCATGGAAAGCTCAACAACGCAAGAATATGTGACAAGTAGGTCCATTCTCTTTCTATCACTAGAAAAGCAGCTGGTTGGGGAGCCCATAATCACCCTCGACTACCATCCATGGAGAAAACCAACATGTGTGTTATGCAATTCGCGCAACCATTTGGTCACCAAATTCCCAGACCTAGAATCACTACGTAAATGGTAACCAATCACCTCACCAGCTCTGAGGGAAGGGAATACCCAAGAAATACATTCTTCTCTAGTATGACAGGGAAACCATCATGCTCAAGATTATACTTATATCCTTGAAGTTCGCCGGCTAATTGACATCATACGTTCATTAGAAACGAACCACCGGGATATTGTCATTCCTGAGTTTAGAGAATCTAATGTAAGGAAGATTGCCCCTAGGCAGCCTAGCCCATCTCAATACCAAAAAAATGGGCGAGTAAAAAGGATGCACTGTCCTAACAAGACCCAAGTCCAGTCTAGAGCAGCATGCGGGCTATGCGATAAAATCGACCACTAGGTCAATCAGTGTAAGGCACTGAAGCACCTCACGAACAACTTTCGCATGGTCTCGCCGATCCCTCAGAAACATATCTCTGACCAAGAGAATATCACACACTTCTATTACAGAGTCTGCTCACATTTCTACCATACAATGAATTGTGAGCACCTCCCAAGGCTGCGAGCAGCAAGAGAAACATTAACTCTACACTCTACAAGAAAGCTAGACCTCCCAAAACCAAAATCTTGGAGATGGCAGCAGCGTAAAATTCCCCCCCCCCCCGCCTGATAATTTCCGAGCATCCACTTTAGCGATGAAAAGTAGTGTTGGTTCCCACACCATCTACTCGATAGGCACCATGGTACAAGGCACCGTTTGAAACAGCTAGAACCATAAAAAAAAGGCATGCCCATTAATGGAAGCATTCAAGCGCCTCTGTACCAAGCACAAATTTTGAATACCAGAAAATGAAAGTACTCTTGTTACACCTCGTGAGGAATCTATACTCGCTCTCATGCAAGACGCCATGATGGAAATTCCTCCACCACTAAATTTGTATGACATGATACATCATATATGATTCATATCATCATGTATTGGAACCATGACTCATGTTGTCTCCTCATCAGTCATTGGTGTCGAGTTAGCTGCAACTGCGAGAGTAGTTGTGCCAAAGACGGTGTAAACCCTATCTATCTACACCTTGCCAACCGCATCTGGTTCCACTACATCGATTATGGGATCTTATTCATGTGTGTCGATGAACTACATTTGTCAATATATTTGAATGAAAAATATGCTTTCACTTAGGGTATTTGTTGTAGGTATTATACAGTACAACAAACAACCTATTTCTCCATTCACTGAAGGTTTGAGAGAAACTATCATTCTGCCCTCAGCATGATAGAGTCCCATAGAATATTTTCATATCCTGACATCATTTCTCCACAAGAAATCAACCGTATGTTCTAAACACCCGACCATGTTTATCATCTCCCCACCTTGCACATGATAAACATTCTCTTTGGTCAGTAGAACCTCCCCCTCCATGGTGTGCATCACTCAAGTAGATGATGCATCAAAAAAATATGATGCCATGGCCATATCACCATAGTCTGGGAAGAACTTCATGATCATTCATCAATCATGCATCAAGTCAAGTTTTACCATATCATGATAAAACCCCTTTCCCGGACTACCATTTTCGCAAGAAGATCGAAAACGCACCACCGTGTCTCACATTTGGCCTACCATCCCTCCATTAACATAGCCTATCTATGATATTTTCCATCCTCTTCATCATCCCTGCACCTAGACTAACCAATGGGGCCCCCACCCTCAGGAAAACACCTTCCTCACATCATCAATGAGCGATAATTTTGAGCAATCATTTTCATGTTTTTTTGGCACCCGTCTCCGTATTTGTACAAAGCAAACTAATTTTATATTCTTTTGGCAAGCGTACAAAGATTTTTTTTTAGGAGAACATCCCCAACCCATCCATCCACTTTTTCTCCCATGGCATCAGTCCCTAACCAACCTTGGTCAGAGCTTCACACCTTTAACACCTTTCACACAAATCCACCATGACATTCATAACAAACATATACCCACCCTAGAAATCCTACTGACTCCAGGGATTTCCTAATCAAAAATTGTTATGAATTCCTCCAAAATACTTTTTGAAGCTCTAACTTTGCACCACTAAACTCCCATAAGCATTTTTCAGCCATTTCTTGCCATCATGTCTATGTTAACCTATCATATCAGAGACCCTGGTCCCTTGCATGAATTTTTCTCTCGATCGGTTGAGGCTTCCTTCTTGTCAAATTCGACAACCATTTTCCAAAAAGGAAGTAGTACCTTGGATGTCTCCTCACCTCAATAGGGGAATCCTCAAATGGCATTGTGGGAATCATCATTTTCCATTGATGTCATCGATCCTCCTGAAATTCCACTACAACACAAGCTTTCATGTCAAGATGGTATCGTACTTCACAACCTTTGCACTTTGTCGGAATTCATCGAAGACCCATGCCCTTATAAGCATATTTTTCAACAATGCTTACATGGGAAGGTCCCAGTCATACACCAACGCATACAATGATCATTTATTCTAAAAATATGCCATACCAAGATTATGCATGTGGGTACCACATTCAACCAAAACTCCATTAAGGGTGTCAGCAATATTCGTCATTAGCCAAATGAACATATCACTACCATATAAGTGGCATAGATAGAACCTTTATCTTTCAGATAGGCTAACTAGCCAAAGCATCACGATCCTGGGACATGCGCACCTCATAGAAACATTGTATTTATTGTATTATACTATCTCTTGCAGGTTTTCGACAGAACATGGTCCCTCTTTTACAGAACATGGCATTATACTATCTCTTGCACCAACTACCACTTCTACTTCCAAGGGGATGAGATTGTGATTATCAAGAACTGCAAATACATGGGGGTTTAGTCATTAGGGCCTTGATTCACTTTGAGGCATGCTTTCTAGCCTAGTATTAATAAGACACACGGTTCACTTTCCTAATTCAAGAGAGTGATTTCAACACCACTTCCTAGATATATCTTGGTTTAGATACACCTCTTGGAAAAAATCATTAAACACATTGTCCTCTATGGCTCCAAGACCTTGGGAGCTAGCCTTATTTTGGTTAACTGGGATAAAACAGAGAGTCATCACCCTTCCATTACAATCCATTATCCATATCCCTAGCCCATAATCCAACCAGAGTTTGACGACCATCATTTCAGCCTCAAGGCCATATTTGGACTTGTCTCAATTATTAAAATAGTCCGAACCTTGTGAGAATTAATGACAAGAAGGGATCAATAACTATTATCACTAAAATCCACCTCATCAAGATGTCAACTTGAGGATACACAAAGGAAATTTCCCTTGCCACCTCTCACTTTATGTTATTTTTTAAATAAATAAAATAAAATTGGAAATTCCCATTTGCAATTCAAATTTATAATGACTCTTTCATACTGTGTATATTCAATAAATCTCATGAAGGAATAGAATATCACCATGATATGTAGTGCATCAGTGAGGCCAAGGAGCCATTCCTCAAAAATTTGGGCTAGATAGGAACACATGCCTTCTCATATAGATCTTCCTGATATTGTCCCACAATTTACTCCATCGTGTACCATGCAGCTATCAACATTACCATATATGAATGCAAAATTAGTACCAACATCAGTGTTGTTTCAATGACATTTCATAGATTCACAGGAAGTGCATGCAAAAATTCTTATCTATGAGTCTCTTATGTGAGTTATCTCTATTGTGTTTATTCTATCTCAGAACCGACATTTTTTCTTAATTGGCATTTACATCCTAACTAGAAATGCATGATCCCTTTTGGAATTCAAGGGTCAATACCAGATGAGGCGTTTATTATAAAAAAAAATTATATAGGGGGAGGTGTGTGACCATGTTCTATGCTGATTTTGTTATTTATGTGGGATTATCATTGTTTATGTATAGTTTAATTTTTATTTATTTTTTGTCCCTCCAATATCTCTAAGATGAATAGTATGATTGTGTGCTAATATTATGTGTCAACATTTCAAAATGGTTCCTCTGCATCAGATGGAGGCATGAGTGTCTGGGATATTGATGTGCATATTGCTGCAAATCATATTCATGGGAAGGGGTTCTCTAATACCTCAAACATACTTGTTCACAACCCTTTCTCAAGCACACCAACAACTGTATCTAGAAATTTTTTTGAAGTCATGAATAATACAGCTCCTTTTGGATGAATTAATTCCATTGATGCAAGGAATCTTGTTTTAGGAATGAGGTCATCAGACTTGGCAGTGTCAATGAACCATTTATTTCGACTAGAATGACTAGGTATTCTAACTTAGGGAGGGGTGGGAGCAAGAATACCCCCCCGTGAAATTACGAGTCCACCTCGACCACTCACATTGTCACCAAGAGTGTGGATTACTCCAGTGAATGAAGGGGTGCAGTGGTCCACCATTTAGAGGAATATGCATCCTGAACCCCATAAAATTATTGTAGTAAGGCATCTCAATCAATCTGTACAACTTGGACACTACCCTACACTTTGAAGTACTTCTCCCTAGATGTGTCAGTTAAATTTACTTGGGACATGTATGGCTTCTTGTTGTGTAGGTAAATCCCCTCTGCAAACATAGGCGATCCCTCTATCCCTAAGGTAGGTCATCTATCCCAACTTAGTTTCATTCAAAAGCTAGGAATCTGAAGGATTAGCATGTTCCCTTGTTGCTAGACCCACCCTAGGGCTATAGGGATCACCTCTGTCTGCAGAGGGGATTTACTTGCACAACACTCCTCCTCAAGGACCACCACTAGAGTCTGGCTTACAAATTTGTAGTTTTGCAGTTCTAGAAGGAACTCGGGATACACTTAATAATCAGAGGAATTTTGTGTCACCTTTTGTACCATATGCCCTAATGACACTTGTCATTCTTCATTTCCCAAGTATGGTTTGGGCTACTATAGTTCAAATTGGTACCAATATTGGTATAGAGGTTCCCAAAAAAAGTTTGGTACTTGGTAGGAAATCCAACGATGAGAAAAAATTAGAAAGACAAAAAAGAAATTCTTTTCATAAGAATTTGTTCGAACTAGTTTCTTGAAAGTGACATGCAATCTTCCCAAACACCCTCTTCAACCCACACCAATATCTTAGCTTTAGCTATTAAATATTGTCTTAACTATTTCAAATTCTCTCATTGCTCAAGGTACTGAAATCAAGGGTACACCTTTTTTTTGTCATTTCCAGGTAATAAGTAGAGGATAAATTGGACAAACAATTATATTTCTAGAGGAAACAAGAACTCATATAGAATAGGAGAAATTGAATGATGAAGATTCTGCTTCTATTGCAACTACTGTGGTTAGGAATGCCCGAGGCATTTGGAGTAAGCTAGCATCTCAAAATAATTATCAATTAGTTTCAAATTGTGAATCTAAGCTTGCTTCTGTAGTTGTGGAAACTGTTGAGTATGTGTTATATTATTTCTATGACTAGTCATGCGGGGGGGGGGGACATCCCCCCCCCTATACGTTGCACCAGGCATAGCAGGGGGGTCACAGTAGGGGTGGCAATGCCCCGGGGAAAAAAAAATGGTCCTTATTTTCCTGTGGGTGGACCCGCCCATGGTTTTGTGCATGGTTTTGGGGCATGATGGTTTTAGACCCCTAGTATTTTGTAGATCTAGTCAAGGGAACTACAGTTATGTTCTAATCCAGGGTTAATGGATTGGGGTTTATGTATTCTTCGGCATGTATATATATGTGTTGTAACACTAAAAGGAATATAATGAAAAATCATGCTGGTCGTCCCAATTTGGGATCCAGGGGAAAATCTTTGTGTATATCTGTTTTATGTTTTATGCTCTTGCTATTGTTTATTTTCTGTTTTTAAGATTCGTTTGCAGATAATTTTTGTACAGGGTTAAAACCTACATTTGGTATTAGAGCAGTTTCGGCTTCAAGGGGATGCCTTTGCTGCTAAGGGGTTTTTTTTTGCTCGGGCCTGAGGTAGACCCTGTTCAGTGGGAGATTTGTGGGATCGATTCTTGCGGTGAAAGAAGATGGTGAGCGGTGGGAAGATAGATATCGAGAAATTTAATGGTTAGATTTTTTAGTTGTGGAAGCTTAAGATGGAGGGTCTTCTAGTGGATAAAGATCAACAGATCACGGTAGATCCATGTACTAAACCAACGGCATTGTCATATGAAGACTGGAAGAAGCTGGATCGGAAGGAAGAGAGCAGAATATTCTTGTGTGTCTTAGATTTAGTATTGTTGAATGTATCTGGGGAAGCTATGACAAAGACCTTGTGGGAAAGCTAGGGACTTTGTACCAATCTAAGTCTCTAGTGAATAAATTATTCCTGTGGAAAAAGCTGTATAAACTGAGGATGAAGGATGGAGACTCGGTGACAGAACATCTGAATGCCTTCAATACTGTGGTAAGTCAGCTGTCAACTGTTGATATTAAAATATTAGATGAAGATAAGTGCATCAGTTTGTTGTTTTCTCTACCAGATTCGTGGCACGGTCTGGTTATTGCAATAGGTAACAATACAATTACCTTTAATTTTGATGACATTGTCTCAGCCTTGCTATCGGAGGAAATGAGATGAAGAAATATGGAGGGTCAGAATGGAGATGCCTTATCTATACGAGGAAGGTCCCAGAACAAAAGCAAGAATACGGTTTTGAGTGGGAGATGCAGAAAGGGGGGGCACTACAAAAAAGGACTGCAGATCTAAAGCTCCTGAGAAAGGAAAGGGATCTGATGATGCTCCTTCTGCAGAGGAAAAAACCACATCGGATGAAGGTGGGGATGTGTATTTGGCTTCTTCTTCAAATACACATGTAGATCATGAGTCGTGATTGATTGAATCGGGTGCATCCTTTAGGGAGTGGTTCTGCGAGTATGAGAAATATGATGGTGGTGATGTGTTCTTAGGTGATGATAGGAAGTCCAGAATTGCCCGATGTTGAAAAGTCAAGCTGAAGCTGCAAGGTGGAAGGATTAGAACACTTCTTGGTGTTCTACACATTCCTACATTGGCGAGAAATCTGATTTCTGTAAGAAAGATGGATGATGCAGGTGTAAAAACAATGTTCGAGAAATATGCCTGTAAGATGGTTCGGGGAGCACTGGTATTAATGTGTGGAATTTGGATTGGAACTCTATACAAGCTTCAAGGCAACACTATTATTGATGGGTGCAATATTTCTGTGGTTCCCGAAAGTGGAGTGGAAAGCCTAGCGGTCTCTAGAGAAAAGACCATGTTATAACATCAAAGGCTTGGACATATTGGAGAGAAGGGCCTTTGGATACTGCATGGAAATGGTATGGTAGAAGGTATGTCTAATAGCTCTTTGGATTTCAATTTCTGTGAACATTGTGTGTATGGGCAGTAGAATCGGGTGAGTTTTCCTTCTGGTGCTAAGATGGTGAACAAGATATTAGAGCTTGTGCACAGTGATGTGTTTGGACCTGTGTCGGTTCCATCACTGGGTAAGTATGTGTACTATGTTTCATTAATAGATGAATTCTCAAGGAATACATCAATATATTTCTTGAGGAAGAAATCTGAAGTCTTTGACAAATTTAAATAATTTAAGGCTCTGGTGGAAAACCAGACAGAGAAGAAGATAAAGGTGCTGAGGACAGATAATGGTGGGGAGTTCTGCAAGAAGGAATTTGAAGAATTCTGTAAGAATTGTGGTATAGCACAGTAGAATACTACTTCATACACACCTCAGTAACATGGAGTTGCAGAAAGAATGAATAGAACACTGATGGAAAAGGCAAGAAGCATGCTCAGTGGTACCGGGTTAGGGCAAGAATTCTAGGCAGAGGCAGTGGAGACTGCATGTTACTTGGTTAACATATCACCTTCATCAGCGTTGGAGGATAAGAATCCACATGAGGTATGGACTGGTAAGAAACCCTTTCTTTCACACCTGAGGGTATTTTGATGTGATGCATATGTACATGTTCCAAAGGATAAAAGGACCAAGTTGGATAATAAATCTGAAAGGTGCATCTTTATTATGTATAAGGATGGTTTGAAGGGTTACAAGCTTTGGAACCTAGAAACAAGGAAGGCTATGTACAGCTGAGATTTGGTGTTTAGAGAGGTGAAAGATGTTGTTAAACATAAATTCCTACCAAAGGAACCTGAGAAGATAGAGTTTGAGCTAAAGGAGGATGAACCAGACTCTACAACAAAAGAAGACTTAGAAGAGGAAGATCCACAAACTCCAGCTGTGAGAAGATCAGTTCGGGAAAGAAGACAACTAGAAAAGTATAGTCCATCTGCTTTATGTTCAAATTTTTCTTTAACTATAACTGATGATGATCCCAAAACTGTCAGGGAAGCATTATATTCATAGGATGGAAAACTCTGGAAGGAAGCCATGGTTGATGAAATGGAATCCTTGCATAAAAATGAGGCATGGGATTTGGTGGAGTTGTCGACTGGAAGGAAGCCCATCGAGAGAAAATGGGTGTTTAAGAAGAAGATGAATGTAGAAGGCAAGGTGGAGAAATACAAATCTTGGTTGGTAGCAAAAGTTTACTCCCACATGCCGGGAATTTCTTTTGGTGATATTTTTTCTCCTGTTGCCAAAGTTACTTCTATTAGATTACTTTTATCTGTTGCTGCTGCATTTGATTTTTAGGTAGAACAGATGGATGTGAAGACAATATTTCTTCATGGGGATCTAGAAGAGGAGATATACATGAAACAAACTGAAGGCTTTATGGTGAAGGGGAAGAAAGAGCTGGTATGCAGGTTAAAGAAGTCTCTATATGGGTTAAAACGGTCAGCAAGGATGTGGCATCAGAAATTTGATACCTATATACACGGACTTGGCTTCACTAGAAGCAAGGAGGATCACTGTGTTTATCTTAAATTAACTGGTGACCATGTTATTTATTTGTTCTTGTATGTGGATGATATGTTGTTGATTGGAAATGACAAAGAAATTATCCAAGATTTGAAGACCCAACTGTTCTCCAAATTCGACATGAAGGATCTTGGTGCTGCAAACTATATTTTGGGAATGGCAATTAAGAGAGATCAGGCAAAGAGGAAGCTCTAGTTAAACCAGAGGAAGTATGTCGAGACTATATTACAGAGGTTCAATATGCAGGATAGTAAACCGGTGAATTTTCTGATTCCTGTAGGTGTAAATCTGTTTGCTGAATAGTGTCCCAAGACACAAGAATAAGAGGAGGATATGTCCTGTGTTCCATATGCAAGTGTAGTGGGTAGCCTGATGTATGCAATGGTCTATACTAGACCAGAAATTGCACATGCGGTGGGAGTATTGAGCAATTTTATGTCAAACCCAGGGAAGGAGCATTGGACAACAGTGAAGCGGGTTTTAAGATATTTGCGTGGCACTAGTGATTATGGCTTGTGCTACTAGGGAAGGCCAGGATTGGAAAGAGTGTTGGACATTCGTGGTTTTTTTGATGCAGACTGGGCTAGAGACTTGGACCAAAGAAGATCTACAAGTGGGTATGTGTTTAGCCTATTTAGAGGTGCAGTTAGTTGGATGATTAAAAGACAGTCTATAGTGGCTCTTTCAACTACAGAGGCAGAATACATGGCATCCACTCATGCAAGCAAGGAAGCAGTTTGGTTGCAAATATCGTGTTCAATTATGGGGTTGGTGCAACAAGCTATAAGGATAGACTGTGATAGCCAAAGTGAAATTTTCTTGGCTAAGAACCCTGCTTATCATTCAAAGACAAAACACATTTATGTTTAATATCACTTTGTGAGATATATGGTTGAGGCTAAAAGGGTGTTGCTGGTAAAGGTGGACACCTTGAAGAATGTTGCAGATGCATTGACGAAATCTGTGAGAACTTAGAAGTTCTCTTGGTGTAGAGAAACAATGGGTATTTGAAAGCTGGGCTAATGACTCAGCTCTCCTGTGGAAAGAAAAAAACAAGTGGGAGAATGTTGGGTATGTGTTATATTCTTTCCACGACTAGTCACACGCGGGGTGATCATAGGGGGGTGATAGCCTTCATGTACATTGTGTCGGGTGTAGCAGGGGGGTCACAGGGGGATGGCAGCCCCCCCTGTCGGGGTCTGGGGCAGCGCCTCAGGAAAAAAAATTGGTCCTTATTTTCCGGTGGGTGGACTTGCCCATGGTTTTGTGCATGGGTTTGCACATGGTTTTGGGGCATGATGGTTTTCGGCTCCTGGTATTTTGTAGATCTAGTCAAGGGAACTATCATTATGTTCTAATCCAGGGTTAATGGATTGGGGTTTATGTATGCTTCGACATGTATATATATGTGTTGTAACACTAAAAGGAATATAATGAAAAATCAAGCTGGTCGTCCTGATTTGGGATCCAGGGGAAAATCTCTGTGTATATCTATTTTATGTTTTATGCTCTCACTATTGTTTATTTTCTATTTTTAAGATTCGCTTGCAGATAATTTTTGTACAGGGTTCAAAACTATAACAACAACTTCTGCTACATCGGTTGCTAAGGTTGCAGCAAAAACAAGAAAGATTGCATCCAATGTTGCATTAAAACTTACAAGAAAATAACATGGCAATGGAGCCTATGAGTTCTGATTGTAAACATGATGCTATTTTCTCTAGTGAAGTTGGATTTCTTGAAGGAATTCAGGGCCATTGTCATTCAATCATTGTAACTTCCAGGGAATATGCCAAAAATAGGGTTGAATTTGCTTCTACTTCTACAAAGAGGGAATAAAATTTGGATGCAGTTGTGAGGGTAGTTGAACTATATGCAAAAGCGGTAACTCAAGAAGGAGTTCTTGTGGCCATGGGCGGTCATGTTCCATTACTGTTGAATGTTTTACTGGAAGTTGGTCCAGACTCTTATTGGAAGCTAATGAACCAAGAAAAAAACATTCAAAAATATAATAATGTTCACAGTGAAACACCAACCCAATTTTTTTATTATTAAAAATGACAATATTGTTAAATCTTACAAGTCGAAGGATAAGAGAGATGTGTTCAAGAATGAAACTGTTGGAAATATGATGCAGAGTGTTGTCCTTGATGGCAACCCACTGAATGAAGATGAAGACATGCGACTGTTGACATGTGTTGTCCTTGATGGAAAACCACCTGATGAAGTTATTATCAACCTAATGGACTTGGTAAATGATGTAAATCTGATGTGATATGATGTTTGTTAGCAATATGATGCTGATTGTTGGCAACCCACTTGATGAAGATGATGACAACTTACTTGATGAAGTTGTGCTTGATAGAATGTGTCTTGATGAATTAAATCTGATGTATCTACAGTGAGTACAGAATATAATGAAGAAAGGAATCCAGTATGTGATAGATCTATGTTGAAAAGAGTATGTCTCTAGGCATACGCGGATATGTCTAGGAGAAGTCACGTATGCACGCGGAAAAGAATGTTCCAAGTCCCGTATGGGCAAAAGCGCTCAAAAAGTGCAAAACCAAGGGTAACCACCATGGTATTGACCCGTTGTATTGGGTAATGATCCGCCTAATTGATCTCTTTCAGGAATACCATCGGAAGTAATGTAGTTTTGGGCTCATGGTATTGTTTTGGCTCATGGTATAGAAAAAGGATAAACCTATATAAAGAGATGAAATTAATTATGCAAATCATAAGTGTGGGTGCAAGATGTTTGAGCTTGAATGAATACTTCTCTCTGAAGTAGATCTGAATGGAAAGGGTTACACTTGAAGATAAATCTGAATGTATGATGCACCAATGATGAAGAAGGGGATCTAGATCTGAAATGCACTTGTATCTACTAGATCTGATTATGGAAGGCTTAGATCTGAATTGAGGCGAACATCTGTCTGAAGTAAAAGGGTAAATCTAAACTAAACATTTGATCTGAAGAAGTATGTTGCTCTATAATGATTGAAGATCTATACGCTACTTTGCCGCAGAGGAAGCGCGTATATACGCGGCTTCGCTGAAGAGAAAGCGCATATGCGCAATGAAATATCTACAGAGGTATACACTGGTTTGTGTGGACGGAAGCGCATATATACGCAACATCAGTGAAGTGAAAGCGCGTATGCAAACTAGGGTTTGCTGAAGCAAGGGGTAAGAAATGTCTGATCTGTTCTGCTGGTTTACTGATATCTATCAGTGAGTTATATGTATCTGTTTCATGGTTGACTGTGCTTAAAAGTATGGAAAGGGTCCAGTTTCAAAATATGATGAAACGTGGCCTGCAAGTAGTGTTCTAAAGGAAGCTTTGGATCCAGTGTGAAAATTGATAAAACGTGGTCCATAGAGGTGCTGAGGGTTGTAGCCTTCAGTCAGGGGGTCGTAGCTCCCTTCCAGGTGAGGCTGGTAAACAAGAGCAGGGGGTCATAGCTCCCTTCCAGGAGAGGCTGGTAAACGAGCGCAGGTGGGTGCCTGCGTGCTGGTAGAGTCTGCACCAGCACATATGTTGTAAGATGTTTTCTCTATAATAAAATATTGAAGGCTGAGCAACTGCAGCGGTGGTTTTCTCCCGACTTGGGTTTCCACCTAAAAATCCCGGTGTTCATGTGTGATGCTTTGTGTGATGGTTTATTCTGTTCTTATTGCACATGTTTACTGTTTATAGAACATCTAATGAATGAATGATGGAATGATATAAGTGAAGAACTAATGGCATAATTAGATCTCTGGGTATACGCGAGTTTTATGAAGGATATCCCCGTGTATACGCTAGTTGGCTTCAGCAAAGTAGCGTATGGGTTTTAGAGCATGAAAAAGTAAAAATTTTTAGTTTCCCCTAAATACTGATTCACCCCCCCCTCTCAGTATTTTTCCCAACAATTGGTATCAGAGGAGGTTCTTCTGCAGAAGCTTGATTGCTTGAAGGAGATCCGTCGCAATGGGAAGTCAAGAAGGAGTGATGTCTATAAAGCCACCTCTATTCAATGGAAGCAATATGATATTCTGGAAGGTATGAAAAAAAGCATACCTGCAGAGTCTTGGTGTAGATGTATGGGCAATCGTGGAAGAAGGCTATCAATATCCGACAAGTATTCCTACTGATGCAGCTGAAAGGAAGAAGTATGAAATCAATGCCAAAGCAGTGAATTTCTTATTAGGAAGCATGTCTGAATCAAAATTTGCTAAAGTGATGCAGCTACATTCAGCAAAATAAATATGGGACAAAATCATTCTAAGCTATGAAGGAGACACAAAGGTAAAAAGTGCAAAACTCCAAACTCTTAGAATTGAATATGAAAATTTGAAGATGCATAGTGATGAGAGTGTTGCCAGTTTCTTCCTTCATCTGGATGATATTGTAAATCAAATGAGAAATTTGGGTGAAACCATAACTGATACTACTCTGGTTGAAAAGGTCTTAAGATACTTGACTTCAAAATTTGACTCTAAAGTTTCAGCTATTGAAGAAAGGCAAGATTTGCAAACGCTTACTATTGTTCAATTACATGGTACTCTGACTACTTTTGAAATGAGACAAGGAGGTCCTTCTCAAATAAGAGAAGCTGCTTTTAAGGCATCTACAAAAGGAAAGGAAAAGGAAGTTGTCAAAGAATCCAGCTATATATCCGATAAAGAAGAAGCGAATTTCGTGAGAAAGCTCCAACTAGGTACTGGAAGATTCAAAGGTAAGCTTCCCTTCAAATGTTTTGAGTGTGGAAAAGTTGGTCATTATGCTGCTAAATGTCCTTATAGAGAAAAGCATGGTAAAGGGAAACAATTTGAAAAGAGAAAGAGTTATTATGCAAAAGAAGATGATGATGAAGTGTCCGGTGAAGATGAAGAAGATTCTGACCAAGATCTGAAAGTGCTCATGGCTAAGAAGCAAAAGAAGAAGGCTACTCGAAACAAGAAGATACCTCAGAAATCATGTATAGAAAAAATTGAAGAAGATGAACTAGGTATTAATCGTTGTTCTTGTCTCTTACTTAACTGCATGTGCAAATATTATGATAGTGAAAGTGACAGTATGGATCCAGAAGTTTCTGACGAAGCTCTACAAATACTCATGGCAAAGAAGAAAAAGAAGAAGGCCACTTGTAATACTCTTCTTTGTGCAAACAATAGTAAAGATAGCGAAAGTAAAGTTGTGGATCTAGAAGAAGATATCAAGATCAAAGTTGAAGAACAACAAAAGGAAATTGATAAGAAAGAATCTATCAACAAAGAAATGATCTCTCAAATGGAAAAACAAATAGAAATGCTGACTGGACAGGTGGACAAGTATCAAAGGTTTCATACTTATGCATCCAATCGAATTAAAGAACTAGAAGCAGAAATCAACAATCTAAATGAAGATCTCAAAGAATCACGCATGAAGAATGAAGGACTTGAAGCTGCAATCATCTCTCTACAAGCAGATCTAGAAGCATCAAGTAAGAAAAATAAGGAACCTCTACAATCATTTGAAAAGGAAGGCCTTGAAACAGAAATTATCTCTCTCAAAGAAGATCTGGAAAAATCAAAGAAGAAAAATGAAGAGCTGGAACAAACATGCGAAGAAAACGAAAATTGGCTAAAAGAAGAGATTCTAAATCTGAAGGATCAAGTAGAAGATGGAAGAAGGAAAGAAGAAAGCATGACAAAGCAATGTCAAGCCTTGGAGGTTGAGGTAAACATTCTCAAAGGTAAATTAGAAGAAAAGGTTAAACTTTTGAGGTTTCAAGATAGTACTAATACTTTGGACAATATTATGAGCAATCAAAGGTCTCCTGCTATCAAACTTGGTCTTGGTTTCCATGAAACTGTTAAAGGAGAATCTAGCTCACAAGGAGGTGCTAAAAATTCAGAGGAAGTCAATGCAAAACCTGAAGTGTTGAAAGAGACAAAAGATCAACCAACAATCATATATTCTCAAAGGAATTCATTCAAGAATGTTGAATATTTTAAATGTCATAATTATGGGCATGTTGCAGCAAATTGCAGGATCAGATCATTTCAGCCACAAACAAACAAATCCTACATAGAAAGGTACTCTGGTTCCTTCAGGGGATATTGTTTCTCATGTAACATGTATGGACATAAAGCAGTTGATTGTAAAAGAAGGAAGATTAGAAATACTCATTATAATTCTTATGCTTATTTCTCTGGTCATATGAGATGTTATTCTTGTAACAAGTATGGACATGTAGAAAAGGAATGCAGGTTGAACAGATCTGAGAAAGTGGACAATTTCCAGCACACAAATAGAAAGTTCAAACAAATATGGAAAAAGATGGAGGACTGATCAGAAACGTAGGGAATTCTGACCCTACTGCAGTCATCCGCTTCTGAAGCTTACTTCTCTTATTGACTTCAGGAATAATGTGGGATACATTATCAGATTTAGTAATGTATCGTCACAGGGGGAGAAATGTATGATGACTCTCATGGTTGATTTTATTTTTCTGGTTATATGTATTTCTGACAGAGCATCTGATATGAAGAAGATAGGTACAGGAAGTACAAGTTCAGGGGGAGATGAAGGAATGTGAAAATTTCTATGCTTCACTTTCCATACGTGGGTTCGATGAACAAAAGTCGCATATACACGCGAGTTCCAGCAGACACAGTCGCGTATGCATTAATGATAAGAGAATTTGTATGATAGCTGAAGATCTGGAGCAGAGGTTCAGGGGAAGCATCAGTCTGACTGATAATAACTGCATTGTTGACTCAATATCAGCTTAATTTCTCAGTTCTAAATGATGATGATATGATACTTGATGTCTTATGTTGAAGATTATGGATGAGTTCTGTTTGTTGATGAAGAGTATTCGTTGCTGAGATGAAAGTCTTAGTATTCAGAGATAAGGATAGATCATGCAGAGTTTGTTACTATGGTTGAGATCTTTTGCCTACATATGGTACTTCATGTTAAATCTTGAAGATCATGGTGATATTGGACCACATGAATGATTGCTCGACACATATTTGAAGATGTTGTTCTGGTATGATAATCTCTCTTGGAAAGAATGTATTGATGCTGCACGGAATATGAAGACTTGGTTACTAATGCACTTATGCTACCACCATTGGATGACGCTTGAAGACACAACTACACTGTTCTATCTATCGGTAGTCCGGGGAAGCAGTCAAATATCTGAGAAAGAAGCTGAACACTGTCTTTTCCTCACAGAGGATCAGATCTGGTCAAAATATAGAAGATGGTAGTGGATACGCGGGTTTCCTGAAACACAGTCGCGTATATACGCGAGTTACTTCACATAAAACCGCGTATGTATGATTGCTGACAAATTTTGCTTGGAGTCAGCTCTCTTCAGCACAGCTGCAGTGCTGTTTGGCATCTCTAATACTGTTTGGTATCTCTGGTGGTGTTCCAGTTCTCATAATTCTATTTCTCATGTTTTGATAAAGATGCCTTGATGATTTGTTGGTGAAAGTGTTCAGGATGCACAAAATAAGGGGGAGCCTTAGTCATATGAAAAGGATGTTTGGATGCACAGATTCAGGGGGAGCATTAGCTTTGCTGAGTATAATGCATTGTTGGCATTATGATGGTTCCGAAATATGTTCTCTTTCTTGAGGATTTTCTGGTGTTGGTCATAAATAGTCATATTTTTTATGAAAAGGGCTTGTTGAGACCCATGATGTAAATTTGTAATATTCAGTCATGTAAGGACTTGTCAAATTTGTAAACCCACTTGGTTGGGTAGCTGAGTTAAATTGTGTAAACCCACTTGGTTGGGTACTTGAGTCTCATATGTAAATCCACTTGGTTGGATATGTGTTGTAAGTATGAGTCTTTGGTGATAGGAATTTCATAGAGTCATGTATTTCATTGAAAATATGTTTGAAGATTCAGCATGAACTCAGGGGGAGCTTGGTCACTTCAGTATATATCATATCTGCAGAATGCTTCTTCCACATGAGGAGAAAAAGGGGAGAGTATGTTGGTTTTGTTCCACCCTTTGCCCTTGATGTCAAAGGGGGAGAGTGACATGGTGTTTGAATGAAGAGAAAGAATGGTGTCAAAGAAAGTAACATGGTGTCATTGTATTCTTAATGTACCTATTTTTTGTGGTAACCAAACACCATCATGGTTGCCATCAAGTCCAAAGGGGGAGATTGTTGGAAATATGATGCAGAGTGTTGTCCTTGATGGCAACCCACTAAATGAAGATGAAGACATGCGACTGTTGACATGTGTTGTCCTTGATGGAAAACCACCTGACGAAGTTATTATTCATACGGCTTTGATGGACTTGGTAAGTAATGTAAATCTGATGTGATATGATGTTTGTTAGCAATATGATGCTGATTTTTGGCAACCCACTTGATGAAGATGATGACAACTTACTTGATGAAGTTGTGCTTGATAGAATGTGTCTTGATGAATTAAATCTGATGTATCTACAGTGAGTACAGAAGATAATGAAGAAAGGAATCCAGTATGTGATAGATACATGTTGAAAGTATGTCTCAAGGCATACACGGATATGTCTAGGAGAAGTCGCGTATGCACGCGGAAAAGAACGTGCCAAGTCGCGTATGGGCAAAAGCGCTCAAAAAGTGCAAAACCAGGGGTAACCACCATGGTATTGACCCATTGTATTGGGTAATGATTCGTCTAAATGACCCCGTCCAGGAATACCATCGGAGGTAATGTAGTTTTGGGCTCATGGTATTGTTTTGGCTCATGGTATTGAAAAAGGGGCTCATGGTATTGAAAAAGGATAAACCTATATAAAGAGATGAAATTCATTATGAAAATCATAAGTGTGGGTGCAAGATGTTTGAGCTTGAATGAATACTTCTCTCTGAAGTAGATCTGAATGGAAAAGGTTACACTTGAAGATAAATCTGAATGTATGATGCACCAATGATGAAGAAGGGGATCTAGATCTGAAATGCACTTGTATCTACTAGATCTGATTATGGAAGGCTTAGATCTGAATTGAGGCGAACATCTGTCTGAAGTAAAAGGGTAAATCTGAACTGAACATCTGATTTGAAGAAGTATGCTTCTCTATAATGATTGAAGATCTATACGCTACTTTGCCGCAGAGGAAGCGCGTATATACACAGCTTCACTGAAGAGAAAGCGCGTATGCGCAATGAAATATCTACAGAGGTATACACTGGTTTGTGTGGACGGAAGCGCGTATATACGCGACATCAGTGAAGTGAAAGCGCGTATGCAAACTAGGGTTTGCTGAAGCAAGGGGTAAGAAATGTCTGATCTGTTCTGCTGGTTTACTGATATCTGTCAGTGAGTTATATGTATCTGTTTCATGGTTGACTGTGCTTAAAAGTATGGAAAGGGTCCAATTTGAAAATATGATGAAACATGGCCTGCAAGTAGTGTTCTAAAGGAAGCTTTGGATCCAGTGTGAAAATTGATGAAACGTGGTCCATAGAGGTGCTGAGGGTTGTAGCCTTCAGTCAGGGGGTCGTAGCTCCCTTCCAGGTGAGGCTGGTAAACGAGAGCAGGGGGTCGTAGCTCCCTTCCAGGAGAGGCTGGTAAACGAGCGCAGGTGGGTGCCTGCGTGCTGGTAGAGTCTGCACCAGCACATATGTTGTAAGATGTTTTCTCTATAATAAAGTATTGAAGGCTGAGCAACTACAGCGGTGGTTTTCTCCCGACTTGGGTTTCCACCTAAAAATCCTGGTGTTCATGTGTGATTCTTTGTGTGATGGTTTATTTTGTTCTTATTGCACATGTTTACTGTTTATAGAACATCTAATGAATGAATGATGGAATGATATAAGTGAAGAACTAATGGCATAATTAGATCTCTGGGTATACGCGAGTTTTATGAAGGATATCCACGTGTATACGCTAGTTGGCTTCAGCAAAGTAGCGTATGGGTTTTAGAGCATGAAAAAGTAAAAAGTTTTAGTTTCCCCTAAATACTGATTCACCCCCCCCCTCTCAGTATTTTTCCCAACAGAAACCTCAAGGAATACAAAAGAAGGCATGAAGGATCCTACAAAAAAATTGTTAATAATGTGGAGAAGGATGAGAAACATATGCTAGATCATTCATAATATGATATCTCGATAGAAAATGATGTCTAAGTTCATAAGGAGAATCAAACTCTTAGTGCAACCCAACTTGTTATAAATTTTTATGTTAAAGATACAGTCATAAGGGGGGGAATAACAGCTCTTGAAACTGAACCTAGTTCTAAAAATTATAGGGAGCCATTTTCATCAAAGATTAACAACATCAAGGAGGGTTTCTTGTGGAGGTTGGTGATATATCAAGGTTTCTTTTACTTCTTTGTTATTTTCTTCAGAATTGCAATATCCTTGAGCATTTCCTCTGTCATTGTTAAGAGAAAAAACTTATTCGGAATTAAATTTTCGTTAACAACCTAAATGCCTTTTTTTGGTTCTTAAGAAAATTTTCAATCATTAAATTATTTCTAGGTTGTCTTCAATGAAGGCGGCTACAGGGTGTTTTGTTTTCAACCAAAGTACCGATATTGAAGGATGGGAAAGATTTTGTATGTTATGATGAGCCACTTTTATATGAAGGTCATCCAAATCATCAAACTTAGTATTTTGCATCTCTATTTATTTTACATTTCTTTTTATGAGTTATTTTTTAATTCAAAACCATTGATTTAATAATGGAAGCATTCATGATATGATTTATGGCATGTCCTTCAACTTATGCAGTCATGGGTTAGCTTCCAAAGTGGATACTGCTAACGATGGATAATGGAAAAGCACCTAGAATTCATATGGCTCATTCTACGATTTTAATGAAATGTGAAGGAACACATAAGCACTGCAGAGAAGCTATGGGTAATTATATATGGAATGTGTGAGATCATGTGGATGCATGGATATTTAATGGGTGGTCTCTTGTCATTTTCTCATATCAAGTTTAGATTAAAACACCTGACAAATTTTTTACAATCTCTTAATTTTTATGCTTTTCTGTGAATATTTGTATATATCGCACAAGTTAAAGGGAAGTGGCCCATAAACTATTCTTCCTTGTTACATTTTATGTATAAGGGTACAAGATTAAAAATTAGTTACAAACTATGAAGTATGTAGATATGCTACCACCCCTTAAGAACTCATCACCTGTGTTTTCTACTGTTGGATATGAGTGAACACTGTCGAGGATGTTGGTGATTCCCTCCATCTCTTAGTGCATCCCTTCCAAATAGGGGACATATGGTAGATGTCCTTCCTAGAGAGGAAACACTCTGGGATATATCTTCCTACACAGGAATATCTAAAAAATCTTTTCCCATGGGTTATTTTATGATGTCAACATTGATTTGTTTCCATTTTAAGCCAAATACATAAAAACTAAATCATTCACCAGTTAAACACCTAACCTATGTCAAAAAATGTGGACAATTGCAATAGATTTAGAGGGTCCTTTTTTGAAGTTATATTGTTGGAGATTTTTATTTTTCTGTCGGGTTAGAGATTCAAAGGATAGCAATGAATTTTTGTTCTGGGAAACCAAAATATTGAACAAAATTTTGTTTGTAGTTTCAATATTTAGAGTAATAAGTTATTATTTTACCTCTAGGTTCAACTGAAAACATTTTTTTCATTTTGAAATCATTTTCATTTCTGGTAGTAAGAATTTATCTTTCCTTAACATTCTTCTCTATGATCTAAACTTTGCAGGGTATAATTTTGAAGTGGAGGGAGATGACCAGGTTGTTGAATCTAAAATGAGACAACTATAGCTATAGAAAACCCCAAACTCAAATATTTTCAATTGTATAAAACCTTTTCCATGGTTTATGAGAAGTCTGAGAGAACAAAAGAAATAGTGGTGGTTATGAGGAATTAAAATGAAATATTTACGACAACACTTTTAAGAGCATCTACAGTAAAATATATCATCATATTGTTGGCATACTTAATTGTTGAATGAAGGCATGACTTTGCAGATTTGAAGAAATCATTTAAATTACCATGATTCACATGGATGCTACAAGTTTAGCTGCAAACCCAAATTTGGAGAATTAGAATATAAATATTAAGGAACCTAGACTTAAATAGTCCCTCCCAAATGTATTAAAACAATGTTAATTTTAACAAATTTTTAGACTACTCAGAATCTACGTGGGTCCTTTGCTTTATAGTGATGTTCGTACATGCATTAAAAATTATAGAGAAATGTATAATCTGCAACTTATGGAGGGGAGATAGAGGTTGTAATTTCATAATTTATGATGTCTAATGGGATGAAAAAAATGTGAGGCAAGTGCATGAAGTGGGAATAATAAATTTTAGAGAGAGGGGAGTGTACACCATAATAGAATTTGGTTACAAATCAAAAGAATTAATACCAATGACAAACTTTTCCAGCAAAGTTGTCCTTATCTTCTAGCACTTGTTCTATTTTGGTGTGTTTACTGTGTTTACTCCCATTCTCAATATATAAGAGATGGAGGGATGATTGAGATGGAGATACATATTATGCATACTTTTCCATGATGTTAGCACAGTTCTTTGCTAAGTCATGAGTCCATTTCATAGATTAAACTTCAAAATTAAAAAAAAATAATAATGATAATATTGGTCACTATCGAAAATTATGGAAGCACCAGTTTTAGCCTTTTTGGATAGTCTATTATATTCGTGTTTTTGTATTTTTTTATTTTTATTCCAATTCTTCTGAAATTTCCAGAAGCATACTTTGTTTTAAAAATAAATAAATGAAAAAGCGCATCCACTTTGGTTAATCCATGTGTTGTAGTGTTAATACGCCTCAAATATTTTTTTTAAATTTTTATAGATATTATGATAGGTGTCATATTGCAGTCAATCTAGTTCAAGTCAAGTCGTAATATATGTTATGCCTATGTGTCAACCGCAGTAATGAACTTAACCATCAACCCGTCCTTCCTGTCAACCCCATGTCAGTTATATGTATGTCTAAGTACAAGTTTTTATGAATGGAGGATATCGTGGTTATTATGCTTGACACCATAACCGTTTGATTGGCTACACAACAGTGCTGTCGGAAATTTCTGCCAATTAACAGCAAATATGATGGAGGTGACTGCGAGTCACATATACGCTTGTCTCAAGACATCTGGAGATCTCCATACTGGAAAAAACAACCAACTGAATCCGATGATGGATTATCACATGTTTCACATCATAGTGAGGAATATTTTCAATTATGAATGTTGATTTGCATGGGGTGATGAACCATAGTTTGGTTTTAAAACAACCAAAAAAGTAGGGGCACTTTCATTCAAATTTTAAAATGTTGGAGATCAAATTGCTGAGAGTCATAGTTTGATGAGTAGTATGGATTTCAGACAAGATTCCAAAGGTGAATACAAGAAACACTTGTAAGGTAAAACTTCTCCAAATATACCACCTATCAGTTGCAAGAGACAGAGTCATTTATTTTCTGAATATGACTAGAATAGGTGGAAAAAAAATCGAATTGACCCACAAGGTGCAGACCTAGTGGGTTCCAACTCGAGGGTAAGAAGCTTGTTTATTCATTCAGGGTGGTATTCTTTATGCACCAGGTTAGGGAGATATCACTCAAGAGTAGCTCAAGAGTTTTCTAACTCTTTTAATGGAAAAGAAGCTACATTTTATGGCCTCACCTTGCAGGTTTTTGAAAAATCCATTGTTGAAGCCTTTAACCTTCCACAGGAAGCAGAAAGGTGGTTCAAAGGGAAGATTATCACAGGAGGAGATCTCAATAGATTACTCAAATATGCACACATAGATCCAAATTGGGAAAAGGGAATTACAGGTAGTTATCTTAAGAATGATTGGGAAAAATCTATTAAGCTTATTAAGATATACCTCACTTGTGAAAGGAGGTATACAATTGTGTTCCTTTATCACATGAGGTTTATTTTCCATGTTGCAGGAATGAAGACATAAAATCTTCCATATTTATTGTTGAAAATCCTAAAAAATATGTCAGGCACAAGGGTTCAAACTGACACTGTTGTTGCAAAGTATAGCTTGTACCATCACGCTTTGACCAAATTTCTAGTTGAGGAAGAGTTGGGGAAGAGAAATCAAACCTGGGACCACTTTTTATTATATAGGGCAGGCCAGCCTACACCTACACCTCTAGTTTCACAACCACAACCTCAGCAAACAAAAAAAAGAACAAAGAGAAATGGCAAAAAATAAGGCCAACGGTAAGAAATAAAAATTTTCTGCAGCTAAAGCTAAGAGAAAGTTGGAAAAGTGAGAGAGTTCCTCAACAATTAAACCAAAATCTATGAAAATAGTGACCCTTGTTCCTCCTTTTCCTAATATCGACACTAGAGCCCAAAGATGAAGGTCTAAAACTGCATATAAATCAAAAGCATAGGTGCTACTAGAAATTCCATAAGCACATATTCAGCGGAAGTTGCAGAAAGAGTATCAGCCTAGAAAATCAGATGAAGAACTCCTCAATGATGTTGGATATGACATGAGAAGTAAGAAGAAGAAAAAAGAAGCCAAACCTATTGCTGGTACCAGAAAGAGGCATACCATAGACAACAACAAGTTTAGGCTTAATTCCAAGGCTCTACATAATCCAAGCCTAATGATAGAGGTCATTGATATTGAAGGTAAACCTAAATGGTCAAAGACAGAGAAATCCATGAAGAAAAACAAGAAAAAAACCCCTTCAGAGCAGCACTCAGAGCGCTCAAAGAGAAGAAAAACATAAAAGGGTTCTGTGGAGGAGAAAGGCACTATCAAGGAAGAAGCCACAAGAGAAACTAGATCCAGGTTATCTACTGACAACAAAACCGACTTGGATAAACTTGCTAAAGTTGCAACACACATAGAGGGAAGGTAAAAAGGTTTTGATACAAGTAACTTTTTTCTTATTAGTCAGAATTTCTAACAACAGCTTAGGTGCCAAGGAATATAATTATGCATAGGGTTTTCAGTATTTTCTTTGTATTTTTTTAAAAAGAATCATGGTGCTAGTGGAAATTCTGGTAACATTCCAGATTTTGTGCAGTTACAAGGTTTTACTGGAATTTTCGATAGGGCCTGTTTTAACAAAATTTTGACACATGACAACAAATTTTTCTAAGCCAGTTAAGGATGGGTAAGAACTCATAACAAAATGGATAATACAAGTGATGGTGAAAGGTGGTTATGAGGTTGTTTTAGGTCTTATTAAATGGAGCTACATGGTTATTAAAGACCAAAGGCACAAGGTTATAAAACAATAGAAAAATGGGCAGCATGACAACATGCTCAACATTTCAGCCCATATTTCTTCTCTTTTTCTTCCCCATTTGTCCTTTTTGTTAGATTTTGATGGGATAAGGATGTAATGTCTTTTGACACCTATGTAATTTTATAATTAATTTTTCCTTATTCTTAGAAGAGATGGAGTTGGTGCCCCTATTTCTATATATACCACTTGTAAATACCATTTCCAGGTTGGATGTTAGACTACCTGAAGACTGAATATAATAAAAAGCATTTTTTCTTCATGCTGGAGGATTTTGTGACTCAAGGAACATCTAATGTGTGGTGTGTCTCTTTTATTTTTTAATCTATTCTAAAATATAAATTGCAGCAACTAGTAAGGTGTGAGTGAGAATTTGTTAAAGGATTTAATAGTAAATTATGTGCTTTCAGTTTTCTACAAATTATATGTGTGTTATAGAACATGTCAGTGAAGATTTCATAAAGGATTTTTTATACATGCAATTTATTTTATGAAATTTTGTTTAATTTACATAAATAGAGTTTGTGTAAAGAGCCATCATCATAACAGTGTGGCTGATTTAGGATAGGAATATTTCCTGGAATAGGTACCAGCTATCCATATTCTCCATTTGTACTCTCTACTCCCTATACTACCAATTTAACCACACAATTTATACTCTCCACAACTTTCCAAATGCATGAAAGTCCTAGTGAATATAAAAAAAAAATCATTGCAAAATCTTAGAGAAAGCATCCTAACACTCAAAAAACCCCTTTAAAATTTGAAATGAACTATGATGTGTAAGTCTTACTCATTTTGCAGTCAAAGAGTGAATCCTTGTGCTAACACATGACTCCATAAAATTTTTGAAGGAGAAATAAAGGTGACTTTCCTTGAGTTCACATTATTTTACCCTTGAACATGTTGCAAGTAAAGTGCTTGATAAGGAATTTTCATGCCTTGAAGTGCTTAGAACTTGCAGTTGTTATATTCAGACTTTGTATACAATATTTTGGAAATAAAGGTTATAATCATTTCGCCAACATTTCTTATTTATTTATGATTTTGGCTTATTTTTTTGCATTTTTATGAGTTGAATTTCCTTGAGAATGACTCTTCCTCATTCAATTTTTGCATTTCTTTGAATTTCACATCAGTAGAATTTGAGCCACCCATAAAACACATTAAAAAACATAATTTAATCCACTAAATTTGAGAAAAGAAAACCTGCAGATCTCCAACTTTATAAGTGAAATTTGTACTAAAACATAGCTACTTTGAGTTTATTAATTTCATATCTAAAATTAGGTTTCATAATTAAATTACGGTTCACAAATTTGAAAGAACTAGTCGTAAAGTGCAAAGGGATTTGACAAGGTGAGAGTGGTACCATTCCTGGTTGACATCTAAACGCTTCAAGTTTTGAGTCTTCACAGTTCCGAAACCCAACATATTTGGTGTAGTGTATGATTTATTTTGAAGTGAAATGTACCAAGATAAAAATTAGGGATGATATTATCAGTCAGGGAATTGACTGAAGTGCAACCTACTGAGGTAAAGTATAAGATGATATTACCACTCGGAAATTATATGAGAATTTTTATAATATTTTCCTTGATACGAACATGAGAAAAGTCACTTGATGTCTCCTTAAAGCTACAAAACCCATAATTTTTTCCTTAAGGGAATATAAATTACATAAAATATGAATAAAAGATCACTAACATTGGAGGCGTAGTCCCTAAAGAATAAAAACACTATAAACACACAGGTTCTCTCTCCCATTTATGTTTCTAACTGATTCCACTAATTCCCCTTATAATAAAAATGCATATATTCTTCTACATAATAAATTGATTAGTTGAACACTAGAATACCTGAGAAAGTGGGTGGAAAAAATAATATATACTTGCTCATGTTGAAGTACAAACAAAACATACTCATATTTGTATTCATAAATCATTGCAACATTAAAATTTTAATAGCCTTACTGACACGACCTTGAACCAAATATCACTAGACCCAATAAATTCTAGGACATGGGCTCTATGTCAAGGCAAGCATATCAAGAGAAAAAAACCATCAAACAAGTCATAATCTCTTAATGTTTCTAACAAAGTTAGTATGATTCTTGTACCATTGTTCGATTTGTAGCATTTCTAATGAATCTCGATGTTGTTTGTACTATTTGATGTATCGTAATGATTTTTCTAATATGTCGTCAACTAGCTAAAGCTAATTTTCTTTACCACGGAATGAATAGTCGGTTCAACAAAATTCTCGAGTGGTCGTTTTTGAAATGAATTTTGTAAATAAAAGAAAACCAGGATGAGCGGATTGATACATTTCAGATGATGATTTATCACATTGTATTTATTTATGATTCATCAAATTTGTTTATGTATATCTCTATGCATGGTAGTACACACAGATAATCAATTCTTGATAGACATACACATCATAATCTTAGAGTTTCTATATGATAAAAAAAACACATGATATATTTATGGACATTTTGAATAAGGATAGGGACAATTAGGCTTGTATTTTGCAGCCTAAGTCATCCTCATTCTTTCAATAAAACAACTTGTAAAGACTTTATTAAACCCAATTTTCCCAAGGAACATAAAATTGAAATATACCCTCTTAAATTCATACAAAAACCTTAAATTCCTCTTGCGTTTGTTCTACATATCTGGAAGTTACCAAAAAATCATAATATATATATATATATATATATATTGCTAGAATCTAGTTCTAGTTCTCATTGCAAAATTAAGATAAGCCAGACAATGATTGAATATATGAATCAGTTCAATAAGTCATAGTGTAGCATATTTTGAACTACATATTTTTTAATTCTATTTCAGTACTTTACACCGCGATTTACTGCTGAGAATAATTTAACTTTTACCTCATTGTAATGTACAAGCAGAATCTAATAAAAAATAGGAGTTCATTTAAGGTGGAAAACCACTGCATCCAAAGTAAAAATCAAATCAACAATAAGATAATTCCAATGACAGCTAACACCACTTATGGGAAGATTCATAATATATTATCACTTTATCTATTAGACATTTATAAATTATCCTTTTATGTCGAAAATAAGATCTCAATGCGATGAATATCAGGGAATTTAAATTATGTATAGTAATTTTGGAAAATCATGTTGTTATATGTTTAAAAGGAAATTGTTCATTGGGGTTGTTGGGTATGTGTTCTATTCTTTCCACGACTAGCCCCACGCACTGTACGTTGCACTGGGCGTAGCAGGGGGGTCACAAGGGGGGCGGCAGCGCCCCGACAATTTTTTTTTTTGGTGTGCGGACCCACTCATAGGCAGACCCACCCATGTTTTGTGCATGATTTTGCACATGGTTTTGGGGCACGATGGTTTTCAGCCCCTGGTATTTTGTAGATCTGGCGAAGGGGACTACGGTTATGTTCTAATCCAGGGTTAATGGATTGAGGTTTATGTATGCTTCGGCATGTATATATATGTGTTGTAACACTAAAAGGAACATAATGAAAAATCAATATGGTCGTCCCGATTTGGGATCCAGGGGAAAATATCTGTGTTTATCTGTTTTATGTTTTATGCTCTCGCTATTGTTTATTTTTTGTTATAAGATTCATGTGTAGATAATTTATGTTCAGGGTTAAAACCTACATTTGGTATCAGAGTTGTTTCGGCTTCAAGGGGACGCCTTTGTTGCTGAGGGTTTTTTACTTGGGCCTGAGGTAGACCCTGTTTAGTGGGAGATCTGCGGGATCGATTCTTACGGTGAAAGAAGATGGCAAGCGGAGGAAATATAGAGAGTGAGAAATTTAATGGTAAGATTTTTGAGTTGTGGAAGCTCAAGATGGAGGATCTGCTGGTGGATAAAGATCAATGGATCGTGGTAGATCCAGGTACTAAACCAACAACAATGTCAGATGAAGACTGGAAGAAATTGGATCGAAAGGCTAAGAGCACAATACGGTTGTGTGTCTCAGATTCAGTATTGTTGAATGTATTTGGGGAAGCTATGGCGAATAATTTGTGGGAAAAACTTGGGACTTTGTACCAATATAGGTCTCTGGTGAATAAGTTGTTCTTGCGGAAAAAGTTGTATAACCTCAGGATGAAGGATGGAGACTCAGTGACAGAGCATATGAACACCTTCAATACTATTGTAAGTCAATTGTCATCTGTTGATATTAAAATCTCAGATGAAGATAAGTGTATCAGTTTGTTGTGTTCTCTACTAGAATCGTGGGATAGTCTGGTTATTGCAATAGGTAGCAATACAACTACCTTGAATTTTGATGACATTGTCTCAGCCTTGCTGTTGGAGGAAATGAGACAGAGATATATGGAGGGTCAAAATGGAGATGCCTTATCTGTACGAGGAAGGTCCCAAAACAGAAACAAGAATAAGGTTTCGAGTGGGAGATCCAAATCTAGAGGGAGATCTAAATCTCCTGGAAAGTTTGTAAAGGTATGCTGGAAATGAAGAAAGGAAGGAAACTATAAAAAGGAATGCAAATCTAAAGCTCCTGAGAAAGGAAAGGGATCTGATGATGCTCCTTCTGTAGAGGAAAAAACCACCTCGGATGAAGGTGGGGATGTGTATTTGGCTTCTTCTTCGAATACACATGTAGATCATGAGTCATGGTTGATTGACTCAGGTGCATCCTTTCACTTCAATCCCCATAGGGAGTGGTTCTGCGAGTATGAGAAATATTATGGCCGCGATGTATTCCTAGGGGATGATAGGAAGGCCAGAATTGTCAAACGTGGAAAAGTCAAGCTGAACCTGCAAGGTGGAAGGATTAGAACACTTCTTGGTGTTCTGCATATTCCTGCATTGGCCAAAAATCTGATTTCTATAAGCAAGATGGATGATGCAGGTGTAAAAACAGTGTTCGAGAAAGATGCCTGCAAGATGGTTCGGGGAGCACTGGTATTAATGCGGGGAGTTCAGACTGGAACTCTGTACAAGCTACAAGGTAGCACTTTTATTGATGGGTGTAACAGTTCTGTGGTTCTTGAAAGTGGAGTGGAAAGCCTCGCTGTCTCTAGAGAAAAGACCATGCTATGGCATCAAAGGCTTGGACATATTGGAGAGAAGGGTCTTCGGATACTGCATAGAAATGGTATGGTAGAAGGTATGTCTAATTGTTCTCTGGATTTTGATTTCTGTGAGCATTGTGTATATGAGAAGTATAATCGGTTGATTTTTCCTTCTGGTGCTAAGAGGGTGAACAAGATATTAGAACTTGTGCACAGTGATGTGTTTGGACCTATGTCAGTTCCATCACTGGGAAAGTCTGTGTACTATGTTTCATTCATAGATGACTTCTCAAGGAATACATGGATATATTTCTTGAGGAAGAAATCTGAAGTCTCTGACAAATTTAAATAATTTAAGGCTCTGGTGGAAAACCAGATAGAGAAGAAGATAATGGCGTTGAGGACAGATAATGGTGGGGAGTTTTGCAAGAAGGAATTTGAAGAGTTCTATAAGAAGTGTGGCATAGCATGGCAGAAGACTACTCCATACACACCTCAGAAAAACAGAGTTGTAGAAAGAATGAACAGAACGCTGATGGAAAAGGAAAGAAGCATGCTCAGTGGTACCGGGTTAGGACAAGAATTCTGGGCAGAGGCAGTGGAGACTGCATGTTACTTAGTTAACAGATCACCTTCATCAGCGTTGGAGGATAAGACCCCACATGAAGTATGGACTGGTAAGAAACCCTCTCTTTCACATCTAAGGGTATTTGGATGTGATGCATATGTACATGTTCTAAAGGAGAAAAGGACCAAGTTGGATAATAAATTTGAAAGGTGCATATTTATTAGGTATAAGGATGGTTTAAAGGGTTACAAGCTTTGGAATCCAAAAACAAGGAAGGTTGTGTACAATCGAGATGTGGTGTTTAGAGAGGGGAAAGATGTTGTTACACATGAAGTCCTACCAAAAGAACCTGAGAAGATAGAGTTTGAGCTAAAGGAGGATGAATCAGACTCTACAACAGAAGAAGACTTAGAAGAGGAAGGGCCACAAACCCCAGCTTTGAGAAGATCAGTTCGGGAAAGAAAGAAACCAGAAAGGTATAGTCCATCTACTTTCTGTTCAGGTTTTTCCTTAACTATAACTGATAATGATCCCAGAACTGTCAGGAAGCAGTTTGGTTGTAGAGGTTGTGTTCAAGTATGGGGTTGGTATAGTTGTTGGGAAAAATACTGAGAGGGGGGGGTGAATCAGTATTTACTGCATAATCAAATCCTTTTACTTTTCATTCCTTAAAAACCCATACGCTACTTTACTTCTGTAAACCAGCGTATATACGCGGATCCCCTTTATGAAACTAGCGTATACACAGAGATTTAGATATGTCATTAAATCTTCACTTAAATCATTCCATCATGTATTCTTGAGATATTCAATAAGCAGTAAACAGGTGCAGTAAGAACAGAATAAACCATCACACAAAGCATCACACATGAACACCAGGATTTTTAGGTGGAAACCCAAATCGGGAGAAAACCACCGCTGCAGTTGCTCGGCCTTCAATATTTTATTATAGAGAAAACATCTTACAACATATGTGCTGGCGCAGACTTGACCAGCACGCAGGCACCCACCTGCGCTCGTTTACCAGCCTCTCCTGGAAGGGAGCTCCAACCCCCTGACTCGTTTACCAGCCTCTCCTGGAAGGGAGCTACGACCCCCCGATCTCGTTTACCAGCCTTCACCTGGAAGGGAGCTACGACCCCCTGACTGAAGGCTACAACCCTCAGCACCACCTTGGACCACGTTTCATCAATTTTCACACTGGATCCAACAACTTCAATAGAACAACACTTGCAGGCCACATTTCATCATATTTTCATACTGGACCCTTTTCATACTTTTAAGCACAGTCAACCACGAAACAGATACATGTAACTCACTGACAGATATCAGTAAACCAGCAGAACAGATCAGACATTTCTTACGATAGTCTTCAGCAAACCCTAGTTTGCATACGTGCTTTCCTTTTTCTGATGTCGCGTATATACGCGCTTTCGTCCACACAAACCAGCGTATACCTCAGTGTATATTTTAATGCGCATACGCGCTTTCTCTTCGCTGAAGCTGCGTATATACGCGCTTCCTCCGCGGCGAAGTAGCGTATAGATCTTCAATCATTACAGAGCAGCATACTTCATCAGATCAGATATTCAGTTCAGATCTACCCTTTTGCTTCAGACAGATGTTCGCCTAGATGCTCGCCTCATCACAGATCTAAGCCTTCCATAACCAGATCTAACAAATACAAGAGCAATTCAGATCTAGATCCCCTTCTTCATGATTGGTGCATCATACATTCAGATTTATCATTCAAGTGTAACCCTTTCCATTCAGATATACTTCAGAGAGAAGTATTCATTCAAGCTCAGACACCTTGCACCACACCTCTGTTTTGCACAATGAATTTCATCTCCTTATATAGGATTATCCTTTTCAATACCATGAGCCCCTTTTTCAATACCATGGACCAAAACAATACCATAAGCCCAAAACTACCTGGACGGGGTCAATTAGGCGGATCATTGCCCAATACTATGGGTCAATACCATGGTGGTTACCCTTGGATTTGCACTTTTTGAGCGCTTTAGCCCATACGCGACTTGTAACGTTCCTTTCCGCGTGCATACGCGACTTCCCCTAGGCCAATCCGCGTATACCAAGAGACATGCTTTTTTTTTCATCATTCTCTGAGTACATTCTGAAATCCTTTCTTCATTGCCTACTGTAAATACTGTAGATACATCAGATTTCCTTCATCAAGGACATATTCTATCAAACACAACTTCATCAAGTAAGTTGTCATCATCTTCATCAAGTGGGTTTCCTTTCAAGTACAACACTCAACATCATATCATCAACAATCATCATATCACTTCACATTTACATCATTTAACAAGTCCATCAAGTCAAGCATAACTTCATCAGGTGGATTGCCATCAAGGACAATACATGTCAACAGTCGCACGTCTTCATCTTCATTCAGTGGGTTGCCATCAAGGACAACACTCTGCATCATATTTCCAACAATCTCCCCCTTTGGACTTGATGGCAACCACGATGTTGTTTGGTTACCACAATAGATAGATACCATGTCACTCTCCCAAATATGTCACATCATTACCTTCTCTTTATTCAAACACCATGTCACTCTCCCCCTTTGACATCAAGGGCAAAGGGCGGATCAAAAACCAACATTCTCCCCCTTTTCTCCTCATGTGGAAGAAACATTCTGCAGATCTGATATGCGCTGAAGTGGCCAAGCTCCCCCTGAGTTCATGCGGAATCTTCAAACATATTTTTCAATAAGGTACATGACTCTTTCTATCACCAAAGACTCATACTTACATCAAATATCCATCCAAGTGGATTTACATATGAGACTCAACTACCCAATCAAGTGGGTTTACAATTTTGACTCAGCTACCCAACCACGTGGGTTTACAAAATTTGACTCAGCTACCCAACAAAAATGACAAGTCCTTACATGACTGAATATTACAATTTTACAACATGAGTCTCAACAAGGTCTTTTCATCAAACTACAAATATGAATTTTTATGACCAATACCAAGAAGACCTCAAGAGAGATCATATAACAGAACCATCATAGTGCCAACAATGCATTATACTCAGCAAAGCTAATGCTCCCCCTGAATCTGTGCAACCAAGAAATCTTTCCAAAGACTAAGGCTCCCCCTTAGTTTGTGCATCCTGAAAACTTCCACCAACAAATCATCAAGGCATCTTCATCAAAACATTAGAAACAGAATTATGAGAACTGGAACACTATCAGAGATACCAAACAGTATCAGATATACCAAACAACACTGCAGCTGTGCTGAAGAATGCTGAACCAACCAAAAAATTGTCAGCAACCAAAAATACGCGGTTTTATGTGCATGAACTTGCGTACATACGCGACTGTGTTTCAAGAAACCCGCGTATCCCAAGACATCTTCTAAATTTCAACCAGATTTTTTCTTTTGACTGGCAGAGACCACTCCCAGCTTCTGTCTTAGATACTCGAACGCTTCCCTGGACTACAGATATAACAGAATAGTGTAGTTGTGTCTTCAAGCGTCATCCAATGGTTGTAGCATAAGCC
>CM076582.1:1276475922-1276555993 GCA_034641835.2 Pinus albicaulis
GAAATATGGCGTCCTAGAAAAATTCTGTCAGTAAACATCATAAAAAAAAATCATGGCTTAACGAAAGATTATCTTCCTTACATCTAATGAGAACATTTTCCAAATTTTTAAGAGCTTGTTCAAAATATTTTTTATATACATTAGAATCATCCATGTAAACTTCCACACAATCATGACTTAGATCATAAAAATGCCTAGAATTTACTTTTGGAACGTTGTTGGTGCATTACATAACCCAAAATGAAGTAATCGGTAAGAATAAGTTCCCCATGGGAAGGTAAATATTGTTTTATCTTGACCTTCTTGAGCCATTTGGATTTGATTATATCCACTAAAACCATCCAAGAATGAAAAATACTTTTTCTTTACCAATGTATCAAGGACTCGATCTATAAAAGGTACTGGAAAATGATCTTTTAAAGTGGATTTATTTTATTCCCTATAATCAATGCATACTCTACATTTTACATTCTTTTTAAAAACAATTACAAATGGCGAGACCCACTGGGTATCTGATATTGGATAAATGAAACTCACTTTTAACATTTTTTGTAGTTCCTTCTTAACAATTTCCCTTAAATTTGGATGCCTCCTCCTCTGGGGTTGTCAGACTGGTCTGGACTTTTCTTCAATATAGATATGATGGATACAAGTGTTTGGGTCAATTCCTTTCATATCATTGTATTCCCATGCACAAGGAGAGTAATTTTCCTGTAGCATCTTCACTAAATTTTTTTGTTGAGATTCTTCTAGATCATTATTGATATTCAAAGTTTTCCCTAGAAAGATTTATAGTAAAGAATTGAAAAATTTATGTATAGAATTTAAAGCCATTTGTCGTGATGATAAATATTCAATATTACATTGTTCTTGAAAACTTATGTTTTGTTCAAAATGTGAGTAAGATTCATTATCTTCCATTAAATTCAAAATCCGATCTTCTTCATTTATTTGTGAAGTAGCAAAAATTGGTTGCATGTAAATGTTTTCATTATCATCATCTATCCATTCTTCACTTTATAATTTTTTATTTTTTTTTGCTATAGGATATAATGCAAATTTATTTGTTTAACTTCCATCATAGATGAACATATCACCATATCTACAACTTAAAAATTCATCACTTGTAGCTAACCATGGTCTACCTAGAATCAATGGACGTCCTCCTAATTTTTTCTTGGGCGTTAAGATCATCAAGTCAATAGGATACTCCCAAGAACCTAAGGATAAAAACACATCTTCTATCACACCATCAGGTTTGGTACCAGATCTGTCTGCTAGTTGCAATAATATATGTGTATATTGAATATTAGGGAGTTTCAATTTATCCATAGTTTGTTTACTCATGGTATTGATACTGCCCCTAAATCAATCAATGTGTTTGAAATTTCAACACCATTAATGTGTGTTTTCATAATGGGGCTACCTGGATCCAAATATTTTTGAATTTTTGTCTTTCCCATCATGATATATGAAATTTTCCCAACCCATTTAATTCTTTTAACTTCTTTCTTTTTCTTCCTGGTTTCTAAATACTTAACTTCCTGGTTGTCTTTGAAAATATCGATATTTCTTTGATATCTTGTAACAAAGGAATGTTTATACAAACATTATTCAGTTCATATATCATGTCATAATCCAACAATACAATATGTTTTTCTATCCCTTTCTCAATTTTCAATATTTTAAGGAAAGGAGGATTTTGAACAAAAACAGAAGGTTGTTCTATAATGGGAGTTGATTTTATTGGAGATTCATCAGAATGCACAGGGGTGGTTTTCTTTTCAAGATCTTCCTCTTGATGAAGAGATGTATCTTTTTCAGAGAGGTCATCCTTTTCAGATTCTTGAATAAAAATAGATGGTGACTTATTTTCCAGTACTCTGTCAGATTTAAGATAAAAATTCTTTAGATGCAATGGAGTTATCATGTAAGATTCGGAATTCTACCCTTTTATGTTGTAAACAGGTTGTGAGTTTTTATTATTTGGATTTGGAAGTGGCTGAGTATGAAACTAATTTATATTTTTTGGAAATGGTAATGAAAGTTGTGGGCCTGGATCTTGAGGTTGAGAGGGTTGAATAGGCTAAGGAAAAAATTGTGGTGGAAAAATAGGGTAAGGTTGTCAAACTTGAGGATATTGAGGATACTTACCATAAGGATTTTTCCATCCTTGTGCCCATGTTGAGGCCAAGGCTGCCAAGGCATGGGTGTAGCCCAATTACTTTGTGGTGGTTGTGCATATGTTTGAGTGTTGAAACCTTGAGTCATATTTGATTGTGGATTTTTCCATGATCTTGTAGCAATAAAACAAAGAGGTTCTATGTGATTTGGTATTAATTCCTCTTGAAAAATGGATTGAAGACCTGGTACTAGGGGAAATTTCTTTGTATTATGATTTTATGCACATATAACACAATTTTGTACACTTTTTAATTCATGAGGGTATTTTTTCAAGGCATGCCTCTTTCTACATTTTGGTCAAAAGATAGATAATTCATCATTTCCAGCCTTTTTCTTGTTTTTTATTTTAAGGGCATCTATTTTATCAATAAAAATCCCCAAAATGTATGTTTTAAAATTGTGAAGAAAGTTTCCTATTGCTGCTCTACTTACTATTTTGGCTGCAGATTTATTAATCCTAGACATAACATGATCTCTTGGATTTTTATTTTTATTTTTTATTTATAATTTATTTATTTTTTTCAGTTCTATCCTTTCCTCTTGAAATATGTGTACAAAGTTCAAAAATTTCTCTAAACAAAAATTGTGAAACATCTCCTTTACCCATTAAATTGAGAAGATCTATCTGCTCATCTCTAATGGCCTTTTAGAAAAAGTTCTTTCAAAGTTTCATCATCTAGATTATGCATTTTAGCCCATTTAAGATTGTAAACAAATATTTCACCAAATACTTAAGATTTTCATCTTCTTTTTGCATCATTCTAAAGACTTCATATTTAATTTTATGAGGAATACAATAATCTTTGTATTTTTATAAGAACACATATTCCATTTAGTCCCATTTTCTTATCGTATGTGTTCCTAGCCCCATAAACCATTTTAATGTTGCATATTTAAGGGTGGCTGGAAACGATAACAACTTTTGAGTATCAAGCAAGTAGTCGTAGGATCTACACCAAAATTCAAATTCAAAGAGAAATGTTTTAGGATCCTTATTCGTTAATCCATGGAAATTATGGAGGATATAGGGTGAGATATTTTTCATTTTGGTTGTGATATCTTCATCAAGGATGGGAAATCCAAAAGGTTCTCAATCTCTTTTACCACCTCCTCTTCCATGTCTTCTTCTACCCCCAATCCTAAGATGTTCAACATTCACATTTTGTACTTCTCCTTTCCCTTCTCCTTCCATTGTAAATTCCTTAGGGCTATTATAAGGTTCCAAAAATCGATCTTTCAGTTCCTCCTCTGGTTCTTCTCTCAATGGAAATTTAAAATAGGTTTCTTCTTCTTCTTCACTAGGGATTTCTAGTTCTTGTCCTAGAAATTTTTTTCCAGTTGAAGATATAAATATTGCTCCTTTTGTTGGGGATGTAGGATCTTCCTCTTCTACTACAACTTCAGTAGAGGAAGTTGGTGAATCTCTAGGTTCGATTTCAGATCTAAATACCTTAGTAAGTCTATGTATGTCTGAAATTGATGGAATATGAGTTTCGGTGGATGGTGTGGCAGTACAAGGTATTTTTGGGGTGAGTGGTAATGCTGGAATTAAAATCATACCTTTTACAAATCTACCTCTAGAATCTATTTTTTAATTTTTCTTTTATGAAAAGAAAAATAAAGACTCCTATATACACTTCCTCGGCAACGGCGCCAAAATTTTTGGTAATTTAATTGGAGTTAAATTATTTAGATGAATTATCAACCAGAGCTGGTATATTGATTAAATGTATGTGCACTCTATGTGCTAGGAGTCCTTATTATTCAAACAATTCCTAAGTTTAATTGCGATGTCGAGATGCACATGTTAACTATGAAAATAAATATTTTACTCTAAAATAAAAATGATGACACTTGCTTAAAAAACTTAATTTCAGACTAAAATCAACATTAGAGTATCACACTTTCTCAAAATAAAGGTCACACCTTGCATAAATGAATATTACTATTGCTCAAAGGAAAATCACACTTTCTTCAATCTGTCTTGAAATATATCACACTTGCTTGAAATAAATCAAACTTGCTTGAATTGAAATCACACTTGATTGAAATGAGATGATGCTTCCTAATGGAACTAAATTTAAATTATTTTTGACAAAAAGAGAATAACTCTAAATTGAAATCATACAACTACACTGCAAATTTATATTAACCTATACTATGTCCATGTGCACAAGAGATGTCACTTCACTGTACAACAAAATGATTAAGCAATATTACTCTAAAAACTATCCTAAGAATGCATTATAAAATAAAACTTAAGCATTTAAACAAACTAATGAAATGCTACAACAAACATAGAATTAAAATGCTATATATAATTAATGAAAACCTTACAACTCAAGGGGGGCCTCCTGTGAGAAGTTGGTGTCAATGCCACACCTTCATAATACTAAATTCACATTTATAAATCCCACAACAAAGTAATAAAACGAAAATAAAATTTTGCATTTGCAAAAACAAATTTTTTCAAATAAAAGCCAAGTCTGTGAATGTCATGCCAAGAGGAAAATGTATAATCTCATGCTCATAATGGTTTCAAAATATTACAAATATTCCCTTAAAATCACTAAAATTATCATAAATTGATAATATAACATTATTCTCTCATTATTTTCTATCAAAAAAGAAAATCATGAGTTTGAATATTTGCATCTACTAATTTCTTGCTCGCTTAATCTGCCTTCCATAATGGTTGACTTTCATTTTCATTGAGATGCTACAATGTTTTAAATATCGATCCCAGTTATGAAGATAGGTAAAAATTGTTTTACCAACTATTATCCACCTTTCCATATGCCTTTTTCTTCGACTGGAGGTTCAGAACCCTTCAAACCTTCAACTTCGCTGCAGAATTGAACATTAGCTGCAGAATAACTGTAATGCAGTAACTCATGTAAACATTGAGTTAAATAATAAAGAAAATTGACATTTATGAAACAGAAGATGATTATGTACTTGATATTCCATAAACCATGTAAATTTATGCCCCATTAGAGTTATTAGGATAAAAAATAAGGAGGATAGCATGTAATAGTGTTGTCAAAAGGAAGCAATTTTTGGGTTCAACTTGAGTCACCATTTGTTGACGACAAATGTAGCTAAAAACCTAGTGGAGTCTCCATTTTTTAGTATGAAAATTATTTGAAGGTGTACCAAACATATATCACTTAGGTCACGAGTGACTAGTGACCCTAAAACAATTGTGGTTGTGTATACTTCAGATCTCCAAAAAATATGTGAGAAAAACCTACAAAAGATATATGTATGCAAATCTAAATGAACAAACAACATAAATCAATTCGAAGTAAAAATGAAATATTGGAAAATATTTTAATGAAAAATAATTATATTAATGACACCTTTCGAATGATATATTCAAAGTGTCATAAGTCCACCTCAATGGGGTGGGTTCTTTGTTGGTTATGAGTATGTTTTATGACAAACTTTATGTATGGATCTCATCATTTTTATATTAGAAAATGAATGAAAAATGTATGTATGACGTAATAGATAATAATGCAGCTAATGTGATGAGCCATCAATGCTTCTTTATGAGTCTCAGATATGTATGAGACCCTTGTATTTAGATCTGTTGTTATGACCTGTAGATTACATATCTGTGAAATTTTTGACGAAATTCCTGCCATGTATAGTAGAAGTGAGATCAAGTACTTATGCCAATGATTGAATTAGCTTCCTTGTTCCATTTTTATTATCCATTTCTATAAATTTAATGAAGTTCTCAGCAGAGGCCTGAGACCTAGACCTGAAAAAGTGGCTCAGAATCTAGGGTCGCTGATCAATAACTGCCTAAAAATTTTCAAATTCGCTGGCATGCCCTACTGTGGGAGTGACTTGAATGCCATATTTTCATGCATGGCTTGTAATGGGAGTGGGTGAGTATCCATATCAGTAAAATATAGATTTTTCTCAAGGGTTGTCACCTAGAAGTGTTGGTTAGCTCCTAAAGGTTATGTAGAATATGTGGAAGGTTAGATTGGTTTCATTATGTCGGTTTCACTTCCTTAACTATACATGGGTAGTTGAATCACATCATAGTATCCTAATATCATATGTTTACCCAAATGGAATGGTTATCTTGGGTAAATGTCGGAGGATGATGTTACAATGTTGTATCAGAGCATGGTTCAACCCTTGGACTAGATGGGAAGAATGTGGTTGTCATGCATACATGTTGGTTGCATATGTGTTCTTTATGCTTAAGGTATATGTGCTTGTTATGTATGAATGGTGATGGTCATTGTTGTAGTTGTTTTGCATGTGAAAGTTTATGGAGTTGTTGTTGGGATGTATTTCTCATGATTGAATGTCGATTTCATATGAATTTTTTATGCATGTCAGTGTTTATATTTTTTTATGCATGCATTTTCATGGTTATGGTTATGAATTCACGGTAGGGTAGGTGTGCATCGTGGTGGTCATTATGTAGTTTGTATCATCATGATATTTTTAGTAGATGATGATGTTGATGTGTTGGCTGAGATAAAGTAGGAGACAGAGATCCTTAAAGCAAGGTTGCAATGCTAGACCTTGGGGTAAAGAACATATCATCATACGAGTTTGTATATTGGGTATGCAGGTATGTTGGTTAATCATTTTTATATGCATTAGTTTTATGTGGATGTTTGTTAGTCTATGGTTTTGTGATTACAAGTATGATAGATGTTATTTGATCAGTGTTATCACATGTACATGTGTCGGTTAGTTATTAAGGATACTAACTGTTGTTATATGCACTGCAGTCATATGCATGATGGTTATGGTCATTGAAATTAGGATCTAGATGTTATGTGTATCGTGCTAATTGGATTGGCCTATGTAGATGGTTAGGGTTATGACATGTAGGTATGACTCAACCTATTTATGATATTTTCTTTTACTAATTGTGCATATGTGATTGCTATGCATGAATGAAAATTTCTTATGAGTTTATGACGTGAACATGTTATCTAGTTACTACTATGGACATGATGTCCTTATTTATGTTTGAGATGATATGTTGTGAAGTTGTGTCATGATAATATAGATTGATTGTTGTTGGGCCAGAATTGTAATCTACGGATAAACTACACTTCCCTAGACCGGTGTCTAGTCTAGAACAACAGGTAAAATACCGCACTACCCTTTTTCCTAATTCAGAACAGATATACAGAGAGGATTGGATGCTTACTTGTTTTAGTCACTTCCAAATGACTCCTTTCTGTCGCTTCCACTACAGCCTCAACTTCAAGCGGTTTCAAATAGCTGAATGCTTCCTGCAAGAAAAAGCACTGAAATAGCAGAAGATACAATAATATATATATCTATTCAATTTAATTATCCAAATTAGTCAAGAATAAACTACCTTCATTAACTAATATTCTACAACATGGAAAATCAAAGTAAACATGGATGCATGTAGGGAAAAATAAGAAGTACTCTTTATTGATGATAGAAGGAGAGGTTACAACCTAGTGACTGATTCATCATGACCTTCCAGAAAATTTCCTTAGTCTCATCACAGCATAAGTCTCTCCACCAGCAGCTCCACAAATCAAACTCTCTATTGAAAATTCTCCAACATTTCTCTACTCAAATTCTTCCTCCTTGAACATTTAGCTTTGTGTTCATTTTATAGATGAACTGTAGGTTTTTTTTCAATAAATTTCATTCCAAAAATAGGCAAGACATGTTTTCCAGTCATGTAGATGTCAAATGGACACTTGGATCTGAAGCATGACACATGTGAACCCTTCTAGAAGACACTGACCAAGTGGAGATTCCGAAACAATGAGAATTTCACTCCCAGTTTGACCAATGCACCTCTGAATGTTAGGAAGTGTTTTTTAGAGTAGCCTTGAATGGGGCTACCTGCATATGCAATGCACTTAGGCCCCTTAGAGCCTGCGTTGGTGAGCTCCCACATGTTTAATAATGAGCTTCAAACCATGGAAAAGCCTTGCTTTGATAAAAATCTTGTTTGATTCATGAATGTTTCCTATCCTAGGGCATATAAAAACTGAGATGATAGGGAATGATAGACCCTTTGATCATTGGTCCTAGAGATGATGCCCAGTTAACCAAGTCATTGGGAATGGTTGCCAAATTGACCTATAACAATTGCCCCCTAAAGCATGAGATCCAAATAATAAGAAAATTTGATTGAGATGCTTTACATTATGATGAGATTGGAAACAAAGTGGAATGGTCACCTACATCAATATTACAATACATTACATCATGATAAATCCTATATTGATTATAATTGTTGAGGGTAGGCATTCCCATACTTAGCACATAAAAAAATCTAATAACATGTACATAATTTAGAAAGTCGTCTACATTGGAATGTTTCCCAGATGCAAACATCACCTACAGATACATGCCCATGTTTGGATGACAATCTGTATGTAAGGTCACCATACAGATGATGTGTACAAAAATCCTGAAATCGCAACCCGGATGTCTGAAACTAGATCTGGGGTCTTCTTATCTCATTCACTCGATCATTCGGGTACAAGTCTAGCCATGCGAATATATGATTTGTCGTTGAACATGGAAAGACATCGTTTGATTACCAGCCAATAATGAAAGATATTAAAAAATGCGAGAGAACCACCATTAATGAAAATATCCCTCAAGGTACTGCAGTACATTTCGTAAGGCGTGAATAGATGATTTGATGTTGAACCCTGAACAAAATCTTTCGGCCAAAAGTCCGGAAGCGAGGATCTTGTCGATGTTGTAACAAGCCTCATGGTACTAGAATATGATGTTTCTAAGTGAAATTCCTGGATATTTATTTGTAGTCGATAGGAAGTCACCTTATTGCAAAATTGGAGTTACTTATTTCGGAGACAATGGTATGACTTGATATAGCAATTGTCAGGGATGATGATCATGAAAATGAAGGTTTATGAGTATTGCAGATGGATGAGTTCTAAATCACTGGATGACTTCTCTTGAACATATCGGCGACATTGTGATGAGTTGGCAACATTGACCCAAAACCGAAGTGAAGGTATGATGAACCATAGGTGTGAATGAACTGTCAATATGATTACCCAACCCAAACATTCACGAACATGGAGTGAAAGAAGTGTCATGTTCAAGAGCGATTTTCTACCAAAAATAAACTTTGCTTGCTTTTCCTGAATTTTTCCTGGTCATTTGTCGACCAATACCTCTTTATTTTTTAACAAGCTTGAGGAGGATAACATTTACTTGATCTATAATTCAACCCTTTGGGTGAATAAAGAATAAATTATCGCTATTTAATAATTTAACGAGTCTAGAGATGAATGAAACTCGATTCTTTCCATGATTGACAAGCCTGTCGCTATTTTATGTTTTAACGAGCTTAACGATAGTGATAGCCCAATCCTTTTTCATGTTTAGAGAGTTTGAAAAAGAGGATGAAAGAGGACTCTAAAGTACTTTTTCATAAATTTGTCTCTCAGATCCGAAAAAGTGTAAAATAATATCTGAAAGAACGTCTTTGGTCATGTTTAGCCAAGGTATTCATTTTTCGTAAATAATCCATCTCAGTCCAGAAAAGGGTTAAACTTATACTGAGTAGATATCAATTCATTTACTTTAATGAGCTTGCAATGACAAGTGCTCGGTAATATTTTCACATTATTGAAGTCTGAAAAGAGATGACAGAAGAGTCCAGGGGTTCCTTTTTCACTATTATTGAAGCTCAAAAAAGAGATAAAAGTGTGCTTCAAATCCTTTTTCGTTTTTCTCAAAGCTCGAAAAATAAGGAGAAAAAGCATGCTTTGTGGTCAAGCCCTTCTTTGAAATAAATCTGCACGAATAATCTATTCGTCAGTTGTATTTCATGTTCAAAACAACATCAAATGGATTAAAAATACCTGTTTCATGATAAAAACATAATAAAACCATAGTCATAGAAATAAATTTAATTCGCAAGTAATTAAATGACTATATAAAGAAGTTTCACTATTCATTTTTACCATTCCATAGTTACCATTTTGATTTTGGAGCTTTGAACCTAATTTTTCCCCCGAACTTCAATCATTGATTGCGGTCATTTCAGTGGATGGATTTCATCGCTGTTTGATCTAGGTCAGTAGTAAAACCTCCTCTTTCTTGCAATATTCATTTCATTACCTTTCCTTGCAAATTTTCAGGGTTTTGAGGCCCCTAGGGTAAATTATGCCAAAATTGAGGGTAACACATCCCTAAATGTTGAAACCTGCATTGCATAGCAGGTATAGTGAAGCGTACCTGCATATGCAATGCAGTGTCTCAACCTAGGGAGTGCTTTGGGCGTAGTTCAAGTTTTGATTTTCAAGATGTGCTCAAAATTTGCCTAGTTTTTTGTAATGAAATGTATCTAATGGATCTTGTGGTTGATTTTCAGGTTTCCATTGGATAATAATGACGATTCCATGGAGAGAAAGAGAACATGAAGAACAAGATATGATTGCCTTGAATTATCCAGGTACTGTAAGAACTTTAAGAGATTATGGGTTGCTTAAGTACTTTAAATTTTCGGGAATGAGGCAACAGATAGAAATATTGGAGTTCTTTGTTCGAGCATGGGATCTATCAATAGAGGAATTTCACATAAAAAATCAAGTGTTATCCATAACAGTTGAGGATGTGTATTTTCTCACAGGTTTTTTTGAGGAGAGGTTTTCCCATTGCACTCACAGGACCTACCGTTGGAGGAGAAACATTGAGGGATTATGTTATGCAGTATTGCTATCCAGGGTTAGAACCTAGAAAAAATGGAAAAATAAACATACGTGATGTTAGGGATTTTCCTTTGAGAACCATCCTATTTACGATCGCTAAACTAGCTGGAACAGATACACTCCATGTGGCAAACAGATCATATATGCAGTATCCGTTGGAATGCTTAGAGCCAACAATTTTCAACTGGTCTGAAGCTGTTATATCTTAGATAAAGGAACAACTGAATAAAGAAAAGGGAGGAAGGAAGAAAAATTTCAGTTATGGTTCTATCCTTATCTCCTTCGCTTTGGAACAGATTCCACTAATGCAGCCACAACATGTAACATTGGATATATCTAGTCCTAGAGATCCTCAAATGCAGAGATGGGTAGAACTCATGGGTTGGAATTTAGGCCAATCAACTATTGTGTTCTCGACTGCATTCTTCACCTGGTTCAGGCGACATATCGTTGCCATCGATGAGTATTCATATGCAGGCGTCGACTTCCGAGGAGATCCAGATCTAGTTTTACTAGAAGGTGCTTAGTGGGGTGCAATAGGTAAGATTGATTTGACCATGTTTTTTTATTTTTATAAGGTTTATACAAATTTTTTTGTGTTTTGATTTCTTTCCAAGACTAAACTAAATGTTTAATGTAATGCAAATATCGGTCGCGTTCAACCAGTAGAGGAACCACAGTGAAAAGAAAATGCGCCAGTAGAGAGGGCTCTCGAGAGAGTAGTCCTTCAAGACCTTGATATGGCTGAGAATCTTGCTGAGCTCCAACAGCACATAGAGGAGTCGACCTTCAGGATTCTGGATTTCCGGATCGAAGAGCTTCCCATGCGACTGCAGTGACACACAGTTGGGGTTCCTAATCGTTGGATGCGGTTGCTCTGTAGGATTGCTAGATCTATAGCGTGCTATCAGGAACACCACTAGTTTACATATGAATTTTTGCATACATTTTGAGGTTAGATGACCAATGTGTCTTGGGAAATTTTTTTGTAAAAAACCTATAACTATGTATCTATATGTTTTTAGAGTTTTTCCTATGTTTAATACGTAATCCTATTCAATGATGTGAATGTTTTCTTTACCTATGTCGCAAATGTCTGTCTAAAACTTGATTAGATAATGAATCAGTTAAACTGTTCATATTTATGTAAATGTGTTGATATTGAATGAAATCAAAATGTCTCTCCAAAAGTCAAACTCTAAGGAAAAATCTAAGAAGTGTTGGATTTAAAACAGTATAAATACTAGTAAGCTGTAGTACCACAAGTTGTGAGTCTAACCTGATGATTATGCGGTTAATACCAAATGAAATGGCATCATAGAGAAGTTCTATCAACGTGATATACTCAGCGATATTTTTCGTCGATCTACCAATACATATCCCTTGAAAACTCACTAACTCGTCATTCAGAGACAAAATGGCCCACACTGCAGAGGATAGATTCTGCGTACTATTACTAGCACCATTAGTATATCCAACAAACGGTTTTGAAGATTCAGACATCTACGATAAAATGTAAAGTGGATTACTAATGTCAAGAAAACTCTAAAAAACAAATTAAGATAGTGAATGAAAATCAACAACATATAAACAATATAATACAAAAAATTACTACGCTCATGATTAAGCATAGTAACGTTTAAGATACAACCCATTTCTAGTCTGCGCCAATGGAATCCCATCATAATCAACTAACTCGTAGGCACCCTTAGCAAGAACTCTTTTGAAAATATAGGGGCCATGCCATAATGGCTCAAATTTCCCTGTACTTATTTTATCAGCTTCCTGGTCATAAAGAAGGACCAAGTCGCCCTCTGAGTAGATGCGAGGCTGGACATTTTTGTTGTATTGTGCCTTTATACGTCTCTTATGCGCTTTGTTGGCCAATTGGGCTTCACGATGCATTTCATATAGATGGATGAGGTTAAGGAGACACACTTATTCTTCAGAGGTGTCAGGTAACAAGTCTATCATGAGTTTTAATGATGATATTTCGCATTGGATTGGTAAGATAGCTTCTAGACCATACACCAATTCAAAAGGAGTAAATTCGATTGCGTTTCTCACTGAGGTTCGATATGCCCACAAGGAGAAGTACAGGATCAAGTTCTAGTTCCTTTTACAGACTCCTATCGTTCGTTGAAACATTCGTTTAAGAATTTTGTTAATAGCCTCAACTTGTCCATTCGATTGTGGATAATAAGAAGTAGAATTATCATGCGACAATTTTAACTTCGTTGTCAATTTAGACATCATATGGTTGCGAAAATGCTTCCCATGAGCCGTAACTATAGCCTGTGGGACCCTAAACCGTGAAATAACATGTTTGAAGAAAAATAATGTAGCTGTTTTTCCTGTGCTGTTGAATGTAGGCATCGGTTCGGCCCATTTGGTAAAATATTCGACTGCGACAATAATATAACCATGCCCCCCGGACGAAGGAGGGTTACAGGTCATGAAATCGATACCCCATTTCGTAAATGGTCCAGCAGAGAAAACAGGATGCATTGGCGCTGGCGGTTTGTGGATTTTACGGTCATAAATCTGACATGCATGACAACTTATGACTGCGAGGATACAATCTCGAAAAATAGTTGGCAAAAAGTAACCAGTGCGGAGTATCTTCTGCGCGGTAGCATAACCAGATAAATGTCCAGCACAAGCCCTAGCATGACAATCATTTAAAACTTTTTAGGCCTCTTCATGAGTGAGTCACCTCCTTAAAATGGTATCGTCACCACGACGATAAAGTGTATCGCCGACGATTAGATAATCTTTTGCTTGGTATCGAATACGTCGTTGATCAGAGCGAGAGGTATTAGGTCGAAAATTTTGGGTTTGGAGATAAATTATGAAAATTCCCTTGGAGTCATTCCTTTGACTTAAAATTTGTTCAATGTTGTTTTAAAAAAAAATTTCATTATCATTGACAAGTTGATTTCAAAGTATTTTTTATGGTCACATTAAGAATCGTTTGCTTTCGAAATAGGAAATTGTCGTAAAATCTTCATTTCCTTGATAGGATAAATTGTTGTTGAAGTCCTTATTTTTCCTTTAAAAGAAAAATTATTGTTTGTATTCTTCGTTTCTCGAAAGTAAAAATCATTTCGATTATTGATCTAGTGCACCTAGTTTTATTTCTGCATTCATAACATTAAGGAAATTGAAAAGAAAAACTTGCATTTGCATGTAGGATTGTGTGTTTTTTGCAAAAGGAACATTAGGAAATATACATTTAGTTTGATATTCATTAATTTGTTTTGTTCATTGATTTTTTTTCTCTCAAATTATTTTCTCTCTTCCCTTAGTAGCTAGGTCTTTCATTGAAAAAGCTGAAAGTGAAAGTTTGTTTATCATTCTTAGCTTGCATTTTAGGAATTTCATATACATCATCGTGGTGAACCTAAAAGGCAAACTATTACTTAAGATCAACATAAAATAAATCTCACTTTACTTAACAACACTTTGGAACATTAACGATAACATTTAGAGGTCTAGGCTAGAGACATGTTCCAGCGTCGTAAAACATAGCAGTTGTCGTTAACTTGTCTGCGATACATTCCGAGTGTGATACCTCTCTCCATGTACATAAGTATATTGTAGCTCGTCCACGTACTCTTGGGTATATCGGGCGGTGTTACATTACGATAAGTATAAATGGGTGCTCTCACTGTGTGGTTTCGCATGCAACACACTTAGGCCCCTTAGAGCCTGCGTTGGTGAGCTCCCAGATGTTTAATAATAAGCTTCAAACCATGGAAAAGCCTTGTTTTGATGAAAATATTGTTTGATTCATGAATGTTTCCTGTCTTAGGGCATATAGCAACTGAGATGATAGGGAATGATAGACCCTTTGATCATCGGTCCTGGAGATGATGCCTAGTTAACCAGGTCATTGGAAATGGTGCCCAAATTGACCTATAACAATTGTGAAGTCAAGATAGCCTCCATTGAGATACATTAAGGTATGAGTTTTCTTATGTCATCTAGTTGATGTTTGAATGTTTGATTATGTCGCCAATTTGGTTTTTGAGTGTTTGGTGTCGATTATGCCATTTATTTGTTGTTTGAATATTTGATTAGTTGCATGATATGAGTTTGTATCTAAAATATCACATGAAGGAATGATATTTTTTTGAGATGGTTGCATTAACACATATGTGTTGAAAACAGTTGATATGTACTTGAGTTCAGTAGGTGCTAGTTGTAGCATTATGACTAATGTTTGTGAGTTGATTATGACTTGTTTTTTTGGTCTTGGTAATGGTTGGTTTAAAATTAATAAATTTAATGTCTTGATCCTTGTAACATGTGACTAACATGTGTGAACTATTCACTACAAAAAAAAAATTCATTGGTGAGAGTCGAAATTTGTCACCGTAAGCTTATTGGTGATGGTAAAAATGATTTTTGTCACCAAAAACTAAACATCACCAAAGGTGGCATCGCTAAAAGTATAGGTGTTATGGTGAAATTCAAGGTCCATCACTAATAATGATTATGATGACAAATAGAGACCGTCACCATTTCATATGAACAATAGTGATTTACAGTGATGGACCTTTCAAGGCCCTCACTATTGAGGCATATATATATATATATATATATATATATGGTGATGTTAGTTGACCTTCACCTTTTCATATTTGGTAAGGGTCAAAAAATTTCACCATAAGTTCATTAGTGACGGTAAAAGTAGATTCCATCAAGAAAAACTGAATGTCATCAAAGGTCGCATCGCAAAAAGTATAGGTTTTGTGGTGACATTCAAGGTACGTCATGAATAATTATTATAATGACGGATAATGACTGTCACAATTTCATATTAACAACAATGATTTATAGTGATGTAACTTTCATGACCCTCACTATTGATGCATATATATGGTGACATTCATTAACCATCATCATTTCATATATTAAATATGAATTTTGATGATGTCCCTTTAACAACCATCACCATTGAAACATATATAGGGACAGATAGTAATCATCACCATTACTTATGAATATTAGGGCACCATGGAAACAAACAACGAACCACCTTCTTGTAAGGAGGGTGTTCTTCCATTGAGTTAGCATCCTTCAAAGAGTTATATCTTGAAACTTTATAAATTCTAAATTCTAAAACTTAAATTATTTTATAAAACTTTGTAAAGTCTTGCATGTTTCATTGGCTCAGCTTTCACAAAAAATCAACCAATAGATGCAAAACATAAATATTTTAAAACTAACTATTTTAAAACAAGGAAGCAACAAAAAAATTGATTGTTTAAACTTGAGACTAACCAAAGTACAAACCCAAAGTCCCCATGTTCTTATGGATTTTCTGATACAAGTTTGAAGATGATAGAAATCAATGAAGAACTCAAAAATTGTATACAACTAAAGAAATTGACAAAAAAAGGCATTAAAACTACTACAATGGTTAAATATCAAAATAATTTAGAGTAGGAAATATAATATAGATTTCTTGTGGTGATGATAATTGGAATATTTGTGGAACATGTGGTACAGTGTTTGGTCATGAAGGAAGATGTGGCAAATCAATTTAAAGATTTGCATTCATTGGCATAAAATTAGATGATGGGGCCGAATCTAAATTTCAAGGGGAATGTCAAGGATATCCAGTAAAACAAGGTTAGCAGTGAAAGGCTACCTTCCAAATAATATAAGGAGAGTAGGGCATATTTAAAGGAAGTCAAATCAAGTGACCAAAATAAAGAAAAGGGGTCAAGTATCTAACAAATATGGGTAGAGTACACATAAAAACCCCCATCCTTGAATTTAATGGTGGTTTACATGGGCTCATGAGAGAGTATGGGATGGAAGGTACAATGGCATAGTGAGAAAATGAGAGAAGGTTTTTTTCTACTAAAGGAATATGGGTTCCAACGAATTAGTAAATGTATGAAAGAAGGCCCTCATTGGCCAACATGGAACGCAAAGAGAAATAGGAGGGGAAGGAATGTACAAAAAAACATGACAAGAAGACGAGAGGAAGTTGACATTGTCATGTTATTAGGAGGGCTCTCTGAAGCATAATTTACAATTCTGAATGTAGCATGCACTGCCTCATCCATCCCACCCTCTAGAAAAGAATCCATTGTTACTGTACCATTTTTGTATGTAGGTAAAGCACTGTCTTTTTTGGATATGTTTCAACCATATATCTTCCAATATTGACTGAAACTGAATAACTGAGAAGAAAATTCAAGAGGAACAATTGTTATCCAATCAGAAACTGAAGTTGTGTTTCCTATGTTTAGGTTCCATTCTTCATTATTCATGTCAATTAGAAATTAAGCACCAAAATTTTTTTCTTTAAATGATTGAAACTGAGGGCTATCATCTATTAAAATAAAGCTTGTAGGAATCATTGTGATTGTATCTAGAAAAGCTCAGTACCTAACAAATTTGCATTACCTCTACTAGTCATTAGAGACAACCAGAGTATGTGTTTCAACTTTGCATCTTTCACTGAAATGAACAAACCTTTGATTTTCCATGTCTTGAGGCTAACTGGAAATGGTAGAGAAAAATCGTCTCCTGATATCTATTTTATTGTAACTGTCAAAACGTTTTCCTGTAATCAAACAAAGTACTGACCAAGCTATGTTACTCCACCCATAATTTTACAGATGTATTTGCACATTTAGGAAAAATTTAACCTTTATATATAGATAATAAAAAAAGTCAATTTCCAAGGCGTATGCCTTCCAATATCATATAATATCTATGAAAGGAGAAAACATTACGTGAAACCTTTGTTATTTCTTCATGTTAACACTCCATGAAAAAGGTATCCTTAAATTGCAAAAGAAGTTAAGTAGAGACGTCTAAACAATTTAAGTATTTATTAAGGTAAGTCCAAGCAACTTAAACATTTTCCTCAACATATTATCATATGTCAGAAACTTCCCTTAGGAGGCAGACAATAAATTCTATGCTCAATAGTTTGTGATGTAATGAAATAAACTGAACAAACAAGCAAGCACGCACATGCTCAACAAAAAATTCCAAATATAAGTTTTAATGTAATGAAATAAGAAATGGGTTATCACCTTTCAAAAATTCCTGATTAGGTCATATTTTGTCCCTATAACATGAAGAGCCCCTATAAGTTTGAAGCGCTTCCCAAACAAATTAAAAAATGAATTTGTTCATAGTACATATTCGTTCAATAATCTCCTAGCCAGTTATTTCTTTCATGAATGGGGCTATATTTTTCAGATAATATAGAAGTGTTTAAATTCCATGTTCAAACTAGATTATGAAAATATAAATTCTCTATCAAAAAGAGGTATATATTTGTTATATAATGTCCTAGCCAATTAATCTTTTCAGCAAGGGATTATATTTTTAGATAAGCTAAAGATGTTTACGGTCCATTACTAAAGTGCCTAATGCAATAGATCAAAGGAATTTGCAAATGTGTTGTTAAGAATTTGAAATTCCTAACCAGCCTTTCATCTTCGTGTAAAGCCTAGAATGAACATTATATGGTTCAACACTAATCATAGAAAATCATATATTGGAGTCGATATACAATGTTCACGTGCTTCTAAAATTTCTCTTTTTGCAACAATATGTATACTGTCCATCTCTATTTAAGCATGAACCCAGGCACATGAGAGATTTGGAAAATTGTTCAAACATTGCGTTCATATGTTTCTAATGCATTTCCCTTTTTGCAATACAATTTATAACTCCCATGTCTATTTAAGCATGAATTGACGGCCATGGTAGATTTGGAAAAATTGTTCAAACAATGCATTCAATATTTCACTGACTAGTTCGGTTTTAGTGGCTCCTTTATCCTCATATTAGCATAATATATTATATTTTTTTTTTCTCGAAACTTTCACCACGAGTTCGTTTTTTGATAATGTAACAATTTAACTCTACATATCTTTCTTGGATGGTTTCTCATAGTTGGGACATCCTTGGTTGTCATGAGAGTTGAAGTTTAGTCATAACAAAGTTTTTTTTTCTTTTTATGTGTTGAATATCCGTAGTACCATCTACGTATAGAAAAGGAGAAGAAAAGAAGAAACTTAATAATTTGGAATTAGCGCCTAGTTCTGGTAATGATATAGATACTCCATTCAAAATTTCTTGTGCATCGTTTGTAGATGTCCAAAATGGTACCCATATATTCATACTAGAGCCATCATTCTCTGAATTTGTATCCTTTGCTTACCATGAAAAAATTAACAAATATTTTGTGCTGCCAGATTTTAAATATTACTGATATTTTTCATTTATCTTTTCTATATCATGAGATATGTTGCATCCCAATTTTGCATAAATTTGACACCTTTCATAGACCTTACCTCTCTCATTTCGAACGCTCCTTGACCCATAATATGCTTATTTCAGTTATATCATCTAGGGTTTTTGGCCAAAAGTGTGATATATGCTTTAGGTATGAAAAATTAACATAAAAAGTGTGATTTTACCTTTAAATCTTAGGAATTCCTTAAGATAGTTGTTTCCTTATTGAATTATCATGCCAATTGATCTAGAAATCTTATGCAGATTTTCTTTGATTCGAAACAGATGTGAAATTTCTCGAATATAGCATTTCTTGCAGATACACTGGAATTCCTGTAGATGTGGATTTCCTGCAACCGCCCAGCTTTCCTGCAATAGAATTATCGGTTACTTATGTTCCACTCATGAGTTTTGTGGAGAATTTGTCATACATGGATGCTGTCCTATTATATTTTTCAAATCCACTTCCGAAACCACCCAGATCTACATACCTCTTCTCGTTGGATGCATGAGGAGAAACTACAACTATGTAATGAAATTTGTCTAATCCATGCTTTCAGTCATGGATTAGACTTAACATAACTAATTTTTACAAATGTGTACCTGTATTGAAAGCTAATAGCTTAGTTTAGTAGTTTTCCTCATTTGAGCCAAATATGGGCTTTCAAACTTGTCTAAATTCAGCTATGTTTCATGTTGTAAGTGGTTGGGTTAGGTTATTGCTGATAGTATATATCAGATTGTACTCGACTGTAATATTTTTAGGTCAATATAATATTAAATGTTCTATCCATTCTACCTAGCATGCCTCTTTAACCTTAAATGGGTTGTGAGTGAGGGAGGGCCCCCTTTGCTCACAACTCCCTTAGTTGCAGTGTGTGTGTGTGTGTGTGTGTGTGTTTGTGCATTCTAATTTCTATTATGCAGTAATAATTCATTTACACACTCTTTCTGAAGTTTCAAAAATAATTATCAAATAATTGAATGATTAATTTTCTCTATTAATATGTGGATTTCATTTAATCAAGTTTGATTTACATTGTCAAGTTGATTTCTTTCTTGCTGTAAGTTTGACCTCTTATATTTTCTGATCACATCAAAAATACTAAGAGTTGTAGAGGGATGTTTAAGTCCAATCCATAGCCTTTTCTTCCAAATTTTAATGCATAAAAGGGGAATTAGTTCTATGTGTGATTGATTGGTTTTATTAATAACGACCTGAAGTATTAAGCCTTCATATATTTTTCACAACATCTCACAAGCTTACCTTCCCTGGGTTGATAATTTATGTTGACAAATCATAATTCTATAATTTGACTCAACATTTTGGCGTTGTTGCCAGGGATGTGCTAAGAGATGATACTGAAAGTGTTTTTATGATTTTTGTTATTTGAGATTTTGCAAGATTGGGGGAGTCTAAGTGGTAATACATAGGGTAAGGCCTACGCACCTGTAGAGATTAGAATTTCGCCAAAGCCATTTCCTTCTTGTTTGGTAAGAATAATTTTTGAATTTGTTTGTCTAATAGATGAATAAGGTCCAATATTTTCAAACGGTTTTTTTGGTGGTGTGAGCACAACTTCATTCACTAATACACTGGAAATAATAAGGAAGTCTACAAGAAACAAGGCAACAAAAGAAAGAGAATCTGAATAGGAGGTTTGTAGTCATGACGAGAGCTTGGTTGTTGATCCTAAACAAATGAAGACTTCTACAAGAGAATATTCTATTAGGAATTCCTCTGTTGCTGCCCATTTAAAACCTCTTCCCGTAAGGAAGTCAACATCATTGCTCAATGGTGAGCCTGAAGAGGAATTCCTCATCAACCCTATTCAATAACGAGATTTCCAACCCATTGATTCTGAAGAATCTATCTTTTACAGAGGTCCCACTCTCTCTTGGTCCAATATTTCTCATTTAGAAGATACTAGTAACATAGATGGGAACTACACTAAGAAAGAGCAGGAATTGGTCACATTTGAATTCCCTATCAGGGAGACTGGTGGAGCTACTCAGATGAAAAAAATCCCTCCCTCATCCTTGTCTAATTTTTGTGGCACCTCTAGTGAAGATCTTGATGCCTTCTTATTTGAATTTGATGTGTTATGAAGAAGCTATGACGATTCTTCCAATCCTCAAAAGCTAAAATTGTTTCCTACTACACTGAAAGATGTAGCTCTTAGGTGGTTTATGGGTTTGGGTCCAAACTCCATTTCAACTTTGGATGAAATGAAGAAGGTATTCTTGGAGAAATACCAAGATTATTGTAAAACTCAAGACCTCAGAGAAGATATTTTTGGCATGAATCAGAAGGAAGGGGAGAGTCTGGAGAGCTTAGTGGAAATATTTCAATATATTCTACAGATATCCAGGATGAATTCACAGAGCAAAGAAACCAAAAGGAAATTTTTTCTCAAGGCAATCAGACCAGAATCTCTAGAGATTTTAAACTTCATGGGAGCAGGTGATGTATCAAATTTGAGCTATGATGATGTGCATCAGATGTGTAGAAGATATTCAAGATGAAATCCAAGGTCAGAGGCAGGGGAAGAGACACTTATTCCAAGAGTGTAAAATTAGTTGCTAGAACTAGAGTAACTAGAGTTGAAATGGGTAATTTATTTGAAAATTTTAAGACTGATATTCTTAGCACTTTATCTTCACAATTAGATGTTTTGCAGGCTAAGGAGAAGGAGGCATTGGGTAAAGACATACTTGTGTTCTACCCGAAATTTAGGAAGAAACATGCTCTAAGGGAATTCCCTACTCAGAGCATAGAGCTATGCCGAATTTGTGAACTGAGTATTCCACTGATCAATGTCCTTCTCTTCCTGAAATTAAAGCAGCATATATAGTAGATTAGGGAATTGTCAATGCACTTTATGCAATGGCACCTCAAACATCATGGAAGGCACGTCCTACAGGTATGTCACAGTCAAATTATCAATTTCCTTATGCTCAGAATAAGATGTGGAATATTCAAATGCCTTGGCGGCCCTGGCCTCCTCAACAATTGTTACAGGGGAACTTTTTTTCACCCTGTTGCACAAAATTTTCCAACTCAAAGCTTTTATCCTCCACAACCCACACTGCAACAAATGCTACAACCAGAACAAAAAATTCAGTTGCCTACCCCACCAAATCAACCTCGTCTCACACAACTCCCTGCTCAGCCAGTGTCTAACCCCAACAATAAAACCATACAATCTGCTCACAATATTGGATTGGTCACTTATCCCACTTTCCCCACCTACTATATTGAACTATAGCCACTGTAGGAAATTTTCGTTCCTGTGTTACAAGATTTTCCTGTGTCGCTGTTGGAGATTAAACCTAGATCGGGAAAATTGGTGACTCAACCCAAAAGAATTGAACGAATTGTAGAGGAAGATACTTTGAAAATGCTTGAAGTTGAAACCACACCTGAACCAACAGAACAACCTACTATAAGGCCATGAGAACCTTCCTCATCCCATATGGTCCAGCCTCCTTTTCCAGAGAGGCTAGAAATAATATAAAATAGTCTGAGTTTGATCTTCTGTTTGAACTTAGAAATGTGTGCATTAAGATCCCGTTACTGTAAGAAATTAAGGATATTCTGATTTATGACAAAACATTGAGGGAGCTATAATACCAATAAATCAGGAAGACAAAAGAGAGAACCCTCCACAATTCAAGTAGGTGGAAAGCTGGCAAGTTTAATGTCCACCGTATTTTTTACTGAAAAATATGCAAACCCCTCAATCCCTATGGTTACCATCTTTATCAATGGGTATCCCATAAAGAACACTCTAATTGATTTAGGTGCAGCTGCTAATGTGATGACTATGGAGACTTTATCTCATATATGATCCTTTGACTTATTACCTACTCCTACAATGTTAGAATTAGAAGATATGTCTAAGGTAAAGTGAGAGGGGGTATTAGAAGACATTGTCATCTCATTAGATTCTTGGGAGTACCCTGTAGAATTTTATTTCCTTAAACCTAAAACCAACTTGTGACGGCATCCTTTGATCTTGGGGAGGCCGTGGTTAGCCACGAAAGATGCCTACATAGGGTGTAGGTCTAGAAACATGACCATCACTCATGGAGATCAAACAAAACATATTAATTTGTATCGCCCCGCTAAACCCCTCTTGAGGTAAAAAAACACACATTGGGTTGAAGAAGAGGAGAATGATTCAGAATGCATCATGTCAGTTTTAAAAATAGCCCAAGCCATGAGTCTTAAGGAAAATTTAGAAGAAAATATGATAAATTGTTGTATTTGTAATCCTAATTTTCTGCGGCATTTACAAGGGTATTCTAGTCATAATTTAGATATCATTACTAATATTCAGTATTTTTATGAACATTGTACAACAGTTGAACTGCATTCATCCTTCTTATCTGCATTCCCTACATATTCCATGACAGAATGGGGGGGTTAGCTAGTTGAAATTTTTCTTGAAAAATATTTAAACATTAATTCTTCCTTAACTCCTGAACAAGAAAAACGGTTAAATCAAACATTGAAATTTTTTTAGGATACATTTGCATGGGAATATCGAACATGAGGGGAATTAAATCAGATACATTCATTCCTCATATTTATATAGAAGAAAATGCTAGGCCCATGACATAGCCACAGAGAAGGATGAACTCTGCCTTAAGGGAAATTGTAAAAGATGAATTGCATAAATTGTTAAATGTAGGGTTCATCTATCCTATCGTAGATATCCAGTGGGTATCTCCATCATTTATTGTCCCCAAAAAGAATGGTAAATGGCGAGTGTGTGTAGATTATAGGGAACTAAACAAAGCTACATTAAAATAATATTTCCCTTTTCCTTTTATAGACCAAGTTCTCGACACTTTAGCAAGGAAAAAGTATTTTTCCTTCCTAGATGGGTTTGGTGGATACAATGAAATTAGGATAGCTCCAGAGGACCAAGAGAAGAAAAAATTCACATTTAACTAGGGTACTTATGCATATAATATATTACCACTTGGTCTATGAAATGCACCAACCACGTTCTAGTGGGCGGTCCTTGGTATTTTCTCTGACCTTTTGCAGGATTTTGTGGAAGTTTATATGGATGAGTTTACAGTAATGGGTGATACTTTTGAAGAGGATTTACATAATCTTGAGAATTTTTTTTAGAGATGTAGAGAACTAATATTAAATTAAGTAATGGTTTTTTTTTATGATTATGACTGAAGGTATTGTTTTGGGTCATCATGTTTCTGCTACAGGAATGAAAGTTGATCCATAAAATATTGAAGTTACTGTAAAGATGCCCCCACCAAACAGTTAAAAGGGAGTTCGAAGTTTTATTGGACATGCAGGCTACTACAGAAGGTTTTTTGAAACTTTTACAAGGGTAGCCTCTCTATTGTTCAAATTATTGAGTAAATAATATGAATTTCATTGGAATGATGAGTGTCAAGCTCCATTTGATACACTTAAGGAAAATCTTTCTTCAACACTTGTCTTAAGAGGCCCATATTGGAAATTTCCCATTCAAATTTGCACTGATGCCTCTGATTCAACCATAGGAGTAGTATTGGGTCAAAAGGATTATCCTGTAACCCATGCTATTTATTTTGTTATTAAAAATTTAACTCCCGCAGAACTGAATTACACTGTAACTGAAAAAGAATTCCTTGTTGTGATTTATGCTATTAACAAGTTTAGACATTACATTACGGGCTATGAAATTTTTGTACACACTGATCATTCTACCACTTGATTTCTCCTGAACAAACTAGTCACTAATGGGAGGATCACTAGGTGGCTTTTACTGCTATGGGAATTTGACATCACAGTATTGGATAGATCAGGAAATGAAAATCAGGTAGTTGATTTCTTATCTAGGATCAACCATGCAGGTGAGGATGTTCCTGTTAATGATAGCTTTCCTGATGAAAATTTGTTTTCTATTTCTGTCAAAACACCTTGGTTTGTAGACATGGCCAATTACCTTGCTCGAGGAAAGTTTCCACCCTACTTCTCATTATATCAGAAAAAGAGGATTATTAGGAAAAACGTTGATTACTCTTGGATTAGGGGAGATATTTTTTCACTAGACCTGATTTGATTATTCGTAGGTGTGTCAGGGAGGATGAAATCTATGACATCTTGTGAGCCTGCCATGATGAACCTTATGGAGGACACTTTGCAGGAAAGTGGAAAACCTATAAGATCCTTCGCTCAGGTTACTATTGACCAAGTATTTTTAAATATGCAAAGGAGTATGTTCAAAAGTGTGATAGCTGCCAGAGAATGGGCGACCTGTACAATTAGACGAGATGCCTTTGTGGCCACAATTTCTCATAGGACCCTTCGAGAGATGGACTCTCTATTTTATAGGTCCCATCAATCCTATGTCCAAAGGTAAGAAGTATATTTTGGTTTGTACTGATTATGTGACAAAGGGGGTGGAGGAAAGAGAGCTACATAGAGAAATGGAGAAAGCTGTGGTAGATTTTATTTTTTTTGATATTTTTGTAAGATTTGGGGCACCTAGGGAGATATTTACTGATCAAGGTACTGATCTATTTGTGTAAATGTTATGCATATAATTGTGAAAAAATATCAGATTACTCATCGGAAGTCCACCCCTTACCAGTGACAGTCCAATGGGCAGGTGGAATCGAAAAATAAGGTGTTGGAGACAATCCTTACCAAGATAGTGCAATTACATACAAAGGATTGGTATGATTGACTTCCTAAGGCATTGTGGGCTTAGAGGATCACATGGAGAAATACCACTGGCTTCTCTCTGTATGAATTGGTGTATGGAAATAAATTTTTATTTCCCATTGAATTTTAGATCAGAACTTTCAAGATGGAAGCGGATTTGGGTATAGACCTTGATGAAGCTCGACAACAGAGAATATTTCGTCTCAATGAGTTGGATGAGATTAGGTGGGATGATTTTTAGCATACTGACTTGATCCAACAACAACGAGCTAAATGTCACACCATATACATCGAAAAGAAGCAATTAAAATAGGGATATTGGGCATTGTTTGTATAGTTCAAAATTTAACAACTTTAAAGGGAAATTCAACACACATTGGCTAGGTCCCTATGAAATTGAGAAATTTTTTGATAATGGATTTGTTTGGGTTAAAACTATTGATGATGGGAATGTTACCTTCTTGGTGAATGGGCACAAACTAAAGCTATATCAAAAACCCAATCTAAGGACGAATTTTTGGAAGAAATTGTGAAGAAGAAAGAGCTGGAGATGGTGAGAGAAAGAGTCATTCCTTCCACTACCTCTTCCTGATCATCCTACTGATACAATGAGCTCGCTTTATTCCTCCTTGTGCTCAGTAAGCCATGAGAGGAATGTCTATTGGGTACAATTTTATCCCAACGTACTAGTTACAGAAAAGGAACCCCCTTGGAGTGTTGTTTTTCAGTATTTTAGACTCTCTAAAATTGAAATCTGGCGAGCATGGACTGCCCTGGGCTCGTTAAAAATACATGTCAAGAGATCCTTTCATATCCTCTCAATAAATTATGTTTTTCAGGTAATATGTGAATTTGTTGTGTTGGATTGATGTGGGATTTCTTAAGGCCCTCCTTCCAACAATCTTGCCCCATCGACATTAGAAAATTATTTGGGTACAAGATTATAGCCTTATTATTCCTTGAAGCCTGTATTCCCTAATGAAAAGCTATCTCACAAGTAGAAATGGGGAATAATTATTTCTCCTTGACTACTTGATCCTATAGGGGGTTCAACAACAACCCATAAATTCACACTTGATAGGATGCATCATGGTACCTTAGTCCTCACTCTCATTAATGGTGATGGGCCTCGCATTGGTTAACAGTTGACTTCAATGGATGGTAATCCAATGAGATCATTTCACATTCAAAATCATCACCTTCATTCATGTGTAATGAACTGTACATAAATGGGGGAGAAATGTTTTTTTTCCTGTAGAAGAATTTCCTGCAGAATGTTCAGCACTCACAGTTTCATTTCCTGTAGCAACTCCTTTGGTTTCCTGAAGGAAAAAAGTCATGGATAGAACATTAGTTTCAATTATTTGATAAAGTAATGGTAGTTTTATTGTTGGTCGAGGTCATTAATTGTGTAATTATACATATGATGTAATTTTTTTTTAGTGGGTTATCATTTCAAGAAACAAGCAAACGCCATCCAAGGACTGGACTGTTGGAAGGTAATCTCGGTAAGGTATAGCTATTGGTAGGACGATTAAGGTAAGAGGTAATGATGATTTAATTTTTAAAAATTTGAATGATTTAAGCTATGGTAACCCTTACGAAAAAACACGGCCGTAAACCATTGTATCATAAATTGAGCTCCATGTCTGATCATCATGAATCTGACATGCTCGGTGGTTGTACTCTTGATATCCATTCCATAGGTCAGATAAGGATGATAATCATGATCACGACCTACTTTTCTAAATCTCCGTGCTCTCCAGTATTTCTAATTTAACCCTCCCTTGTTGAGCGATTCATTGCATGTCTTAGCACCACATTTCTACGAGCCACGTTCATTATTTCTCTCTTGTTCTTCACTATGTTGAAGCTGCGTTCCCTTGCTTGATTCGAATCGCAAGGCCCTGCGCAATTGGAAGCCGACGCTCACAGTAAAGGGAGACTAGAGAAGGTAGGGTGGTTACACTTGTTTCAAAAATTCATAGGCCATAATTTAGAGGTTATGAAGTCCTTCACCCTGAATTTGAACGGTGACAAAGCACAAGTCAAGAACATCCAGTTCAAATTAAAAAAGGATATAGTGGCTTGAGCATGCGATATTATACAGGATGGGGAACCTTGGTTTAAGATCCAATGTTTCAATAAGGGAATTTATGCGTTGTATATCTGGAAGGAGCATTCAAATCCTGACTGGAACAAAGGGATTCCACATGAATTCCTGAGAAGTAAGTATCAACACATGTTATTTTTCCTGCAAAAGTATATAATATCTGAAGGTCATTTTGGGCTCACGTTTTCATTTCACATTTGGCTTATCAGATATTTTCAATACAAGCATTTAAATTTTCCATATTATTTGAATAAGTCCCTGATGAAAATTTCTATGACCGTTAAGGAAAGTGCAACCCCCTTAGAGGAAAACCTCTATCACCATCAGTTGGTAAAAATTATCCTAGTGGAGGTTTTGCAGAAGAAGAGGAAGACTTGGAAGGATTTTCTAGATGAGAATTATTTCGTGGAGGATGAAGACTCTGACCCTTCAGAGACTAAGAAAGAAAAGCCAACAAAAAAACCAAGGAAGAAGCCATGAACCTGTGGGCCAGAAACAAAGGAGGATAAAAAAGATGAAGAAGTGATGGTCACTCGGGAGACTATAGGTAAAAATCCCAAGTTGAAGGGTGCCTCCACCCCCACTAAGGGATGCACAAGGAGCTAGGCTTCTAAGCTGGCTATAAAGGAAACTCTAGAAGGGGGGTACTTTCCTAAGAAATCTGATAAAAAAAAAGAAAAAAAATATCCACCCCCTACCTAAAGGAAAGGAGAAGGTGGAGACAACTGAATTCATTGATGGAGAAACAACATCCTTCAAGGATTCCCCACTGCACGAAAGCAAGAATGAAACAATAGAAGAATAGCAAGTGCCCCAATCTTCCCAAGGACACCATGAGGGAGAAGTAACTCCCCAGAAAAGGCAGTCTGTACAATAATTAGAGGATATTATCATTGAGCTTACTGTTTCATAATGGTATTTGAGGAGGGAGAATGAAACCTTGAAAGAAAACAACCTATACATGTAGAAAGAGCATGAGGAATGGCATCAAAGGGTGGCCTGAACCATGAAGAAGAGGCAGGCTCAAATTTGACCATCTAAAGAAGAAAAATGAAATTTACAGGGGCTAGGTTCAGGAAGAGTTCAGTAGAGCCCAATTGGGTCATTTGTCTGTAGTAGCTGCAGCCCATGGAAAGGACTTATTTCTTATTTTGGAGGGTGCAACATTTTTTCTTGCAAAAGGGACATGAAAAAAACTAGGTGTGGGGGAGATGTTGAGTCCAAATTTTTCCTAATTTTGACACCTTTCCTAGACATTAACTCTCTCATTTCGAATGCTCCTTGACCCCTAATATGCTTATTTCGGTTATATCATTCAGGTTTTTTGGCCAAAAGGGTGCTATATGCTTGAGGTATGCAAATTATCGTAAAAAGTGTCATTTTAACTTTCTCTTAAGAATTCCTTAAGCTAGATGTTTCCTTATTGAATTATCATCCCAATTGATCTAGAAATATTATGTAGATTTTCTTTGATTTGAGATAGCTCCCAAATTTCCTGAAGACTGCTCGTGCAGTTGCATTTCCTGTAGATGCTACAGAATTCCTGTAACCGCCCAGATTTCCTGCAACATAATTAGCGGTTAGTTATGTTCCACTCACTTACAAATAAAATGAGAACATGGGCTTTGTGGTTAATTCATCATACATGAATGTTGTCCTATTCGTCATTTCAGATCCACTTCCGAAACCACACAGATCCGCAGACCTCTTCTCGTTGGCCGCATGAGGATTGGGTGCATGAGGAGAAACACTAGCTATGTAACAAAATTGTTCTAATCCATGCTTTCAGTCATCGATTAGATGCAAAAGAGATAATTTTAAAAATAATGTACCTGTATTGATAGCTAATATCTTAGATTAGTAGTTTTCCTGCTTCGAGCCAAATATGGGCTTTTGAACTTATATAAATTCGACTATGTTTCATGTTGTAAGGGGTTGGGTTGGGTTTTTGCTGATAACATATATCATATTGTATTCGGTTGTAATATGTTTAGATCAATATAATATTTTATGTTTTGTCCATTCGCTTGAGAGGGCCTCTTTAATCTTAAATGGGTTGTGAGTGAGGGAGGGCCCCCTTTGCTCACAACTCCCTTAGTTGCGGTTTGTGTGTGTGAATTCTAATTTTTGTTATGTAGTAATAATTCATTTACACAACTAATGTACTCTTTTTGAAATTTCACCATCAACTGATTGAATGATTAAGTTTATGTGTTAATGTGTGGATTTCATTTAATCAAGTTTGATTTACATTGTCAAGTTTATTTCTTTCTTGCTGTAAGTTTTATCTCTTATATTTTATGATTACATCAAAAATACTAAGAGTTTTAGAGGGATGTTTAAATCCACTCCATAGCCCTTTTTTCCAAATCTTGATGCAAGAAAGAGGCATTAGTTCTATGTGTGATTGAATGGTTTTATTAGTAAGCACTTGAAGTATTAAGCCTGCATATATTTTTCTTAACATCTCACAAGCTTACCTTCCTTTGGTTGATAATTTATGTAGACAAATTATAAGTCTATAATTTGACTCAACAAGATATTCACTCTAACTGTAAGTAATAATACCACAAAATAATTTTGTGATGGTATATTAATACATCTTATTCTACTTATTATTTTCTTGAGGTGCAAAGAAAATAATAGATTTGACAATACCAATTTAAGGAATGAAAAAAACCCATGGTCAAGTTTATGTTGTTCGAATTTGAAAATATATTTTAAATATATATTTGTTTTAATGTGAAAATTGGATGAATTGAAACAAATCCTTTTGCAGAAACTGAATCAAGAATTTAATTTTACCTTTAATTTTGATAACTTTAATGACTAATGGAGGATTGGATCTTGTGATGACAATGGTTGAACAACTTGCTTGAAAATGAGACCTGGTGCAACCCAAGTAAGTGCGTTTGATATAAATTAAATGATGTATATCCTAGAATTACTACCATCCTCGTGACTATATATATAGTCCCCCAATTTTGAATGAATCGATGCCTAGAAAATATCAATTCAGAAGAAAGAATATTAGGTTCCTTCCAAAAATGAGAATCACATTTAATATATCAACAAAAACACCAAAAAAATACATATTTATACATTGCACACAAATGTGAAGAACATATTAGATAATAATATGATACTGATCAATAAAATATACCAAGCTAACTATCAAGAAAATTTTTCAAGAGTGTGGCTCCTTTAGTAATAAATACTTATAATTCCTCTAATACTGTATTAGAATTTTGCATTGGATAGAGACCAGTAGAAAAGAATATGGTTAGTGGATCTATGGTGACATATTTATTTCATGATAATTTCAATCTTTTGGGAATGGAGAACAAATGCATCGATATTGGATTAATGCACATAAGAGGATAGAACATAGAATCACACATCTCTATCCAAGGAAAGGACACCTCAGAGTCACTTCCCATGTAATTAAGGAGAGTGAGAAAGCCTTCTTTGGCCCCAACTTCAAGAGATTCGATATCTTAAACATAACTATCCTAGATGAAAATCGTATTGCCACATTAGATTTGAATGGAAAAACATCCTTGAGAAAAAATGAAGTATTCTCTCCATTCAACGCGGCTCAACACTACCTTCAAAATATATATATATATATATATTTATATATATTTCATAGTTTTCCATATATTTTGTCTACCTTATCTAATCATTTATTATCTCTAATCATGGGCTCTTTGCGAGTTTTCACCGAAGGAGGGAAATGAACAAAGACTGAAATTGTACTACTGCCCAATGCCAAAAGTGGGAGCTACCCTGCAATTCTCCAAAATATGCTGACAATTTTTCTTTCTGTCAAATCACACAATCACCATGATTATAAAATATTTACTGGAGCCCATATTTAGCAGATTTTTTTTAATGAGGGACAATCGTCGATAACTTGAAATTTAAAAGAAGCACGTGCTTTCTAAATTCCTTGGAATATCTTGAACCATTTGGCCTTGGGAACACTAATTGTGCAAATTCTGTTTAACTTATCTGAAGGGGGAAGGACGTATGGATAATATAATAAAGTTATTTAGTTCTATTGTCCATAACGAATTCCATTGAATCACTTCTCGTCATTCCAGATGGGTCCATGCATAACCAGGTTCATTTTTCAAAAAATGGTATTAGGTATGATCTTGAAAAAAGAGGGAACAACTTGTTTGTCCATTTCGTGAACCCTTTGTTTATGATAATTGGCTTCCCTTCCAGAATCACAGCAAAATAGATCCTTATTCAATAACTATCACCATGCGTGCAAACCTTTTTGCATGTCTTTTTCATAGATAAATAGTTAGGCCAGTTTTCTGAGATTTAGTGTGTTGTCTTTGTATTGATGTTTTTGCAAGTACCTAGTGTCCCAAGAGAAAAGAGATCATCAAAATCTTAGTGATGCTCGTTTGTGATTAGTTGCAAATCCTTCCAGATCTTTTGAGCACTCCCAACTCCCTATTCCTAGAATTTTAAACTCCTCAACACCTCTATACCTCTATTAATATCATATTAAGTTGCCATAGATGTGGTACATATGTGGGTCAGTGTACAATACTTTTGAAATAAGGACCCAGGAGTATAAATATAAAATTTTATGTACATGAAAAAATAAATAAATAAAAATAGAATTTATATTTATTTAAATTAGGAATGGTTTGTGTCCATTATCAATTGTGATTCATGATAATAATTCAAATCATTATGTTTCTACTTCAAAGTCAAACATTTCCCATTCATTAATTGACAATTATGGCATTCATGATTCAGGTATCAAAATTCTGATTCAACATTGAACAACATATGATATACAATAATAGAAAATAATGTAAACTTGGATCATTCTAATTAGTATATCTAGAGCTTTAAACCAATTGCATTCATAAGTTTACAAATGGAATTTAAAAAAATTTAACTTTTTCACTCTCTATCATTGTTCAAAAATATTTTGCAATAAAAATGGAATTGATATCCCTATTATTATTCTTCTTCATTGTTGGAATGTTTCTCGAATAGTTGCATTGAGTAACACAATGTAAGACTTGATAGTCTTGGTAGAAATGTTGATTCTACATATGTGAAATTCACAAATATTCCCCATACCTTACAGGCATTAACATATTTCAATGCAACATTACAACTTTCCCTTTGCCAAAATCCATGTGAGGTAATCCCAACCCAAACAAAAGTTGTATTTCAAGAGTTCCATCACCAAATCTAGTTTCCTCATTCAAAGTGAAAACCGATGTAAAAATTTCACCCTATGATGTCCATAATGGATAATGGAGACCCTATGACTTGAAAATTGGATAACACAATGACATTCTAATTATAAAATTCAAAAATTCAAAAATGAAGATAAATTTACCTTTGAAAAATTCTCTATGCACGAATAAGCTTTGTTAGGGTTGGAGAATTTATGTTGGTGTGGACTAACTCTCCACACCACAAAAACCTTTTCATAGAAAAATTTCAAGATTGTTGTCAGGGATAATTTCCACCTTGTAAACTATTGGAATAAATAACAATAATAATGGCATCACCTGCAATAGAAGTCAAACCATATGGTATATGCCTAGATCTAATAGTTTAACTATTATACAATCTAGGTCAAATCGATGGATGAAGAAGAAAAGTTGTTAACGAGGTTCATTGGCGGGCTAATCATGCTAATTGTGAAAGTTATTGAGATGTTTGGTATCCAACTTCTTGAATATGCCTAACTCAACAAAGATTCAGACTAATAAGAGGAATACTAATAAAATTGTTGACACTAATTCTAATCAAGGGAAGAAGATGATTATAAAATATGTCACCATAAGGAATCCATTCAACTAGACCATATTACAAAACACTGCCTTAATGAAAGGAAGACATAGAATACCAAAGAAGAAGAATGTTTCCTTCTATAACTAGCCCAAAACTCTAATACTGCCAACCAAACAAAACTCTGTTGTGACTGCAAAGCACTCTAATAATTCCAGATAAACAAAACTCTATTTTTTTTTGTATACAAATAGTTATAACTGTGCCAAATCAAAAAATCAAAAAATCAATAATTAAAATAGTCGTAGATATATCACAAAAAAATTGTTAAGGATTTATGCCGAGCGTTGTTACCATTTATGAATCTACTCATTTACCTATGTAGATTTCTAGGGTACAACAGCCTATTTTAAATAAAATATATTTTTCATATTAGAACACTATTGTACCAAATACAACACATCAATTGGTGACTTACAACGGTGGCTGAAAGTATACTCTTTTCCTTTTTTAAATGTACTTATATATCACTCATTCAACATTTTTCTCTATGTCCAATTGCAAGAAACCAGAAACTAATTAATTATTTACTAATATGTCAACCATATGGCTCTAGTTAGAGATCGATATGCATTTATAAGCGTAATTAGATCACTCGGGAAGCCATTTTATTCTAGTGAAGGGTTCCAAGAAAAACACGTGTGTAACCAATATAATATGTATATCTGAAATTTATAATGTGGTTGTTGTAATAGAAAATAGCGAGAATATCCTGAGAAATATAGCTATAGCAGGAATTCCAACCAATGTGAAATGTTCCCATGCTCGTACATAGTGTCAGATTTTATATGATGTTGTAAGATGCGGGATACACAATATTCAAACAATTAATTTAAACGCAAGAATCAGTCCAATAGACAATTTGTGGAGTACCACCAGGTAGTGATCCAACACATTAACAACAGCTCTACAATTACTCACTCACACCAATAAAATCCACAAACATATATTAAGTCGCATCAATCCCATAAATATGCCAGAAAATGAATTTTAGTGTTGTGTTGAAAGAAAAAAAATTGGCAATACGACATTAGCATTTAATTATCAGTTGGGTGGTTTGCAAAAGCAAATGGGATTGTGTTTGTAATAGACAAATTGCATTCTAATCTACAATTTACACACATAAATTCACCAACAAAAGAAAGAACACAACATATAGACAACCACATAATAGATATAAGGATATTACTGTGGAATCCCAAATGGGAAAAACATCATTTGATGGGAAATTTATTATGTTCAAGAAATTGCTAGAAAGAATGAGATATGCACTGCAAACAAATATTTCGGTGCATTCTTATTTGCTATAAGTTTTTTTGCATATTGCTTTGCATAAGTGACAACCTTCTACTCATGCATGGACAACCTTAATTTCTCCTTCATTTTCTGACCTTCAAGTATGTTTCTTCTCCCTGAGGCCTTATTCTTCTACTATTGTTGTTCTTCCTAAGTTGCATGTTCTTTCATATATCTCGCTCTATCCTTTTTCTTCTGCAACATTATTTTAATAGAACCTTCTTGGAAGGAAAATCATCAAGATGATTTGTTTCATCTTCCATGGCTTTGGCTTTTGGACATTTAACTCAAAATTACAAATTTTGCCAAATTAAATTTACATTACAAAGTTTAAAAAGAGAGACTATTTAGATGATCCATTTCAGATCAAATGTTGACAAAGATGGTGATGGGATAACCAAAAGTTAAATGCTAGAATCTAGATTTCTTCTGACTGTAAGATCATGTAAAAATGAACAAGAAGTTTCCTTGTAAACCACTGAAGACGAATACAAAGGAGTAGTGAATGTTGGAATTGAGGTAATTTTGATTCGCAACTTAATGGGAGAGCTTAGGTTTTCTCGTACGAAATCTACTAGAGTATATTGTGACAATCAAAGTGCAATACAAGTAGATGAGAATATTGTTTCACACAGCAATATGAAAATATTACCCTATAAAATTCATATAAAACAATGTTGCAAGCACCCCCCACCCCTTCTATAGGCCATGAAACCTTACTTCAAGTGGGGGCACTATAGAATCACCCCTTGGAACATGTTCCCAAAAAATGGAACTGTGCTTCAACATCAATTTTCATGTTCCCTGGAAATTTGGAACTACCACACTTTGATGTCGTACATCGCCCTCCCATAGATGCTCAAGTCACACTCACGGGACATTCCCTAGATGCTCCCTAGGCGCTCCGTTTAAGTTCGCTACTAGAATGTTAAATTCTTAAAGGACTCATTGTTTGCTAAAATTTTTAACATTACCATTCAGTGTTTTAGGATGTTTGAGACTAGTTCCACTTCCAACCACATTGGATTTTATATGAAGAAAATATTCATATCCCATTTAAAATTAGGCATACTTCTTAGTTTTTAGAATTTCAGAATCAATAGGATCGTGGAATTTCATTGGATTCTATCACATATGAGGGTATTTGATTTCCTTTTAATCAAGAGCATCAAGCCCTATATGTACCCCAATGTTGGTGGTGTTGATTTTTAAACTCCTTTGTCACTAACTTACAAAAATGTACCCTTCACTGAAACCAAAATAATTGATCATGCATATTTAACCTTTTTCTACCATAGTTTAAGGCTTCGATTAGGTTGTTTGATCAAATTCGGCAGTGCTGACTAATGTCCCTATCGAATCTATTTACAGTAAAAGGCCACACAAAAGGAAAATAATGCTAGATGGTACTAAAAATAAGGATTCTACTATATGTGATGGTGGAATATTGTTTTTCAAGGAGTGATGAAACATGAACTTACGTAAGTACATGTTTCATAATTGCATGAGAGTTGTTGGGAAGTGATGGATTAGGTTTTGGAGCAAGGGTCCACATTTTAAACAAAAATGTCTTTCTTAAAAAAATATGTATGGAGAAATCACCCTTGGAGTACCCAATTTGGGGTTTGGGGAGCCAAAATTAGTGTTAAATTTTAAAAAAATGGTAAGTATATGTAAAACCTCAAAACTAAAACCCAAAAAATTGGAAGATGAAACTTTATTAACTCCTTTCAAAACTCCAAAAATCATAAGCTATATTTACAAACAATCAATTTGGAAATATTAACTAAGAGTACAAATGTAGAACATCGAATTTCTTATCTTTAATTAACTAAAATAAGAAATATAACCCAACGCTCTCTATGTATGTTCTCTATTGAACTCACCATGCCTTGTTTTATAGATAAAGAAGATTAGGTTTTACAGAAATAGAATGGCAACCATCCCTTTTTTATAACTCTAAACTCAGCCTTGAATAGTGCATCAAAGAAAAATATGAAGGTTGCTAGCTAAACCTATATACTCCTTCAGCTCCTTCAGCTCATTCACTAGGGCTAAACTTAAGATCTATTCCAAATGTGGACTAGATCTCTCTTTTTAAATACAAATCTAACACTCAAAACTCTCTAATGAAATATCAGCATGCACCCTTTACTTTTGTACATATGATTGTTGAGCTACTTACATACATGCAAGAAAGCTACTTACAATGTACAAAAGCTAATAATATCTTTGAATTTTGTATAAACATCCATTATATATCAAAAATATATTAGGCGGAAGAAACAACCATACAAAAAAGAAGAATTTGTTACTTAATGGGCATGTAAGAGATATGGTCTTTTGAGTTTGACCAATAAGGATTTTTAATCTAGAAATATTGGGAACATCAAGATCAGCTTTTCAACCTAGTGTTTTAATCAACTAGGCATTGTGACATTTTGTTATGGACTATATGGTATTTTGAGCAAAAACAATTTGTTTTTTAACACCAATGATGTATATCATAACTCGAAGGATACTAGAATTGATCCATCTCGACAAAAGAACTATTAATCACATTTTTGGAAATATTGTAAATGATATAAATAACACATTGTCTCTTTCTTTTAATCTCAATATATTGAGCACATCAAGATCGGCTTGTCAACCCATTTTTTTAATTAACATTCCATTTTGAAATTTTCTGAAAGAAAACATGACTTGTTCTGTAGAACATTTGTTTAGCACCTATAATGTAAACCATCACTAGAAGGATACTCTAGCATAGATTTATTTAAGACCAGAAATATACTCTAGCATAGATTTATTTTAACACAAGATCTATTAAGTACAAAAAGATAAATATTCAACGTAAAGTAAATAACACACTCGCCCATTTCTTTTAATTTTATTTTTGAAGCTATATTCACTAAGAGAAAAAACTAAAAGATATCTAACTATATTTTTCATTTTGTAGTGCTACATGCATAGACACACAGAGAGTGTTGAGATAGCGCCCAGCGAGGTTGTACAACATCCTGCTCCTCTTAGCGAAATATGTGTGTGTAGAGCGAAATTTCTCAAGATGTATGTCAAAGCTGCTATAAATATATTTGTGTACATAAGATGTATACCAAAGCTTCTATGAATATATTTTTGTACAAAAGATGTATACCAAATATTCTATGAATATATTTGTGTATACAAGATGTATACCAAAGCTACTATGAATATAGTTTTATACAAGTGTATGTGAACTTGAATGCATCATATGTAGAATGTGTGCAATAGATGCAGTGAATATAGATAATGTAGAGAATAGAAGTCACTGACATAAACCAACTTTCAATCGAAAGATTGAAAGGCTTGCAATAATATTAGGGACGTATCACCAAAGGTACATTCATGAAAATATACATAAAATGGTCATCCAAAAAGAAACACAAGGTACATGTCCTAGAACAACATATTCCCCTTAAATTTGTGTGTGCAAATAGAGGAACATATTTTTTCGAGAGTCACATGCTTAGGCTAAACAATGATAGAGCCTTTCATGTTTCAACACAACATATAATCTCATACTAACAATTTCAGAATTTTCGGTATTAAAGGAGGATGGATAAATCGGAGGGAAGAGGAGATAAACCTTCCTTGTTCTCACCCATTCAACTCTTGGACCAAAAATTATAATATCTTTACAAGCATAAAGGGAAAGGAATTCTAGTGACATGAAAGAGCAAGGAGGAATCTTCATTGAGACTAAGGGGCAAGGCGAGGAAACTCTGGTGCATAGTAGAGAAATGCTTCTATAAGGTAGGGCTTGTAGAAGAAGCATTTCTTAAGCATGAGTTGGTTTAAGGTGGGAATATGTCACTTGTTTCTATGTAATTCTTGGCACAATATGATAGGTTTCTTCTATTGGAGGTCAATATGAAAGGATCTAAATGATACTAGAGAAGATGCCCCTAGTCATGTAGTGATGTGGAATGTGATGCTTATTTCTCCTCTCTTAGGTTGTTAATGTGCGCATAACAGGATGCCATAATTACCCTATTTGTATGCACACATCAGTATGGACATGATTTAGGATCTAAGTTATGTATTTATTGTTGTAGAAACCTAAGGATCTGTTTCAAGATATTTGTCTCTGGAAATTTAGCTATTTCTTTTGCTCTCAGGGTCATGCTACTCCCCTATAGGACACCCTGTGATTTTGGACACCCTGTGATTTTGTAATGGGAATTAGAGTTTATTTTATTAAAGCTTATGTTTTAGGCCATGTTTCTGTCTGGCATGGGCCTCAATTCAGAAGGGTAATATTTGAAATAGATTGGCGTATTAATTCAAAGTTCTTTTTGCAGGATTTTAGTTGCAGGTCTTGGATCTGAACCCATAAGCTAGTTGGTAGCCTATTTGTTTCATGGCCCTTTTTTAATATGTACTTGCACATTATTGTTTATTAATCAACATAAGAAGCATATTCCAAAAACAATACTTACAATTTGGAGCTTCATTGCCTCACCATCCAACTTAATTCTTATGATTTTATTTTTAGTATAACAAATAATGTACATAAGAGATTAAAATACTATTTGCAGAGAATATTCATGTTAAGCATGAAAGAGCCATTCGAAAGCACAAAATATATAACATAGGCCTATTAATAATAAACTTATGTTCAACTTACAAAATCTACACGAATGGTGCTTATGTAATTGTCCATATACTAATAATCATGTAAGATAAGAATATTACAAAATGGCATGAATTAATAGCCCAGCTAGATTCATTGTAGGAAAGCGTAAATTCATTAAGATTACACCATCCTCAAAATAAATTTAGCATTAAATCCAGAGTAGGAAGTGTTACAACAAACTACAATATAAAACATGAATTTACAACCCTAGATTCACCAATCAGAAAAATATTGAGCAAGTAATCGCTACACAGCACAACCAAGGCACATACATTAGTACAGAGGTCATAATGAAATCATGGAACTGGAACCAATTCTGTTTTCTGAGAGACGTGAAATGTATACGTCCATGTTCGAGACAAATTTCTCTTTTTTCCAAACACGCTCAACTCAAATGAGATTAGAAAAAACCTAGCCTTGAAGACCAATTTTAAACTTCGGTAATATTTGATAGATCAGCTTGATCTAAGACAATTTTAAGAAATATACATTTCATTGCAACAACCAGACTTTGCAAGCCATGGCATAAAAAAAACCCACATTTCTCATGCTGAGAAAGAGTAGACTGATTTCTATAAAATCATAAAGTGGAAAATATTCATTCCATGGTGCCCACCTTAGAATTAAAGCAACATAGAATAATCATAAAATAAAATCATGCATTATGTTGAAAATAGAGATGCAACCCAACAAATGCAAAAGCATGAAGAGATGCATAAAATGATACAATTATACATGTAAAAGAAAAGTTCTAAAATTATGAAACAAGTCATTGGAATTAGAGATCCCCATCAAATCCATCAGGGAAAAAGGATAAAGGGAAATAAAGTTGATGCGAAGCCCTAAATCCCCAAAAGAACATATAGAAACCCAATAGCTACAAATCCCTACGGAATATACACTAAAGATTCTTTACAATTGATTTGACTCTAAATGAATCCAAACAAAGAGCTACAAAGTTAAAATGGGAGAAATAATGCATTGAAAAAATTGTATCTTACTATTCCATAGTCATGTTGAAGCCACTCCTTAACTGTACACAGATTTGGAAATCACTGATGAAAAAAAATGATGTGTTGGTGCAAAAATGTGACTTATAAAAATCATTCCTAATACCTACATTAATCATCAACCAAGGATTCATCTGTTTGTTTGAACAGTGTTGGCACTGTTTGTGCAGAGTGAAATGAGAATTTATCTAGGAATAAATGATTCTAAATAGTTGCAATAACTACTTTTCTAGTTCTCGAAGTGCAATTTGGAATAATTAAAAAAAAAACCTTAAATAATTTAGAAACCATGAATATTAATCTATACTCAACTAATTTGTGGAAAAACTGAATCTAATTTATGAGTTGCAAGAATAACACCCAAAGAATTACTGCTTAATAATTATCTACTGAGAAAGAGGGATTACCAAAATGAACAACAATTTAGTATTCACACTTTTAACTGAAAGTAACAATAACTGATCAGTCAAGATTTCCAATAACATTACTCAAAGGAAACAACAATCAATCACAATGCTTGAACTAATTTGATAAATTCATTAAGGAATAACACACATGCATAAATGTAACGACAACTAAAAGTTATCTCACAGTAAAAGAAAATCATAAAGATCCATACAAATAGTAGTTAAGTTAATTGTAATTCTATAAATTAACAAAAATGAATAATTGCGAAAATGAAAAGAAATGAATATGACACAAGAGAATTAGTAGATCTCCTAGTGACCAAGCCCCAAGTCTCTAGAAGTCACTAACGAAAGATACTTAGAATGCGATTACAAAGGAAACATTGTCTTTCTCATTAAATTCAATAATAATGATACAACATCACCGTAGTGTAATTACTCTATCTTTAATAATAATTTCAAAATGTAAATCCTGAAGATCAGGAGATCCTAAGGATTTATCAATTGTTAATTAGATTTCCTTATAAAATAGACTCGATCCTCCTAGTCTTCTGCTAGCCCGTATGAGAAATACATGGTCTTTGTTTCCTTTCCTTGGCCACTGCAGTCCCATCGTTTAAACATCAGTTGTTCCATTCAGATTCCTGCACACAAAAATCAAGTGAAAGTTTGTTTTCATTCCAGAATGACACAATTGGTTGATAATTTGTCTTTTCTATCTTTCATAGTCTTTTCTTCTAGTTTTATTCCAAAAATGAAGATAAGTACATGAAATTCAATGATAAATCAAGCTAATATGAGGATAAAAAATATCTTTTCCATGTCCCAACATACTCCCCTGCTTACCTTTTTTCATGTCCTCATGCAATAATATGGTTGAGGTGTAGTTGTGTCAAAGAATAAGTAGAATAAAATTGTTCCTTATATAGCCTAGAACCATTTTTCTGTTTGATTATTGCAAAGGCCTGGTTTACATGACATTATGGAAAATCATAGTCATGGTAATATCCTTGTGGGGGATATGATATAATAGGACACATGTAACGACATTCTATCCAAGTAGGGCCGATGCATAGGATTATATTGCCGTACATGTTTAGCTGAGCAGCAACAAGTTTAAAGTTTCGGTAACCAAATGGGTCCCGGTTTTTGACATTATTAGTGGAAGTCTTCCATCTTTTTTTTTGGTGCCAAAAGAGATTCTTTTCTAATGTCCTGGAAACACTCCCTTCCTGCCTATAGAATACCTTTATGTATTGTTCCTAATTTATCAACAACTCCCTCTTGTTTCGTGAATCTTCTATGTTGAATAAAAATATGCAAGGGTTTCATTGGTTCTCCTCTTGCCCATAGATCCAAACCATGTTCCCTATTTTGGAGAATGTTATAGGCCTTAGCCCATTTAATATGATTAGAGGTGAAAGAGGGGAAAGCTTGAAATTGAATGTCTCCAATGAACGAGCTAGGATTACCATCCTATTCATCCTCCAAGAAAAAATTGTGCAAGTATAATTAATATAGAAGGCGTGTTACTTTCTCCTTTTGTTCCTCACAACATTGGATGAATTGTGGAGTGGTTTTAAATTTAGTTGGCTTTCCATCCTTGACAACTTGAATATTCAACAATCAATATCTTTCCAACAAGAATAATGCATAGTTAGTGGCAGGTGACTGACAAGATAAAACATCAGATTGAAGAGAATAGATGGGTTTAGTTTGTTCCATGGCTTTTTGAAGCTAGGTTTTCACCTTCTTCATTTTATCTTGATCATGTCTGAGACTAGCGAGAGTTTAATATTTTTTTGCAGTGAGTGTATCGAATTTCTTCATCAACTCCTCGTGTATTTGTAAGGGTATGACTTCTTTCTTGTACTGAGCCAACACCTGTTGAGTCTATGTCAATTCATTTTGTAGTTTTAGATTAAAAATCTCTCTTACCAAAGGAATATAGTGAGGTGTTTCCTCTATTTTTTTTTTCATTTTCATGTGTTGGAACCAAGTCAATTTTTATAGTAGTTTCAGTTTTTTCTTTGGTAATACAATGAACAGTCTGTACATTCTCCTCGAAATCTGTTTGGACAACAACACTTATGAAATCCACAGGAAATTCTGTTTGGGTTTCCATTGAACAAACACAAGGTTGTTCATTTTGAGTGCCAATATCATCTGTGGGACATGGTTCTATTTGGGATTCTATAACCTCTATGGAGAATTCCTTTATTTGGATTCCAATAGTTTCCAATTCTACTTTCAACTTCTAGGCCTTGACTGGTTCCTTTAACCATTCTCTTAATTGTTTGACATTTTTCTTCAATTCTCTGTACTTCTTACTTAACTTCCTTAATATTTCATTGTCTAATTTATTCTTCTTCATGGAGTTTTTAGTAGGATATGGAATAGTCTCTCTTTCGAGCTCAAGAGGAGCTGTACCAATATCAAGGTCATGATCTACTGGGACAATATCACTTTTAGGCACAAGAGGGGTTGTACAAACATACAAATCATGTTCTAATGGGATAGTATCTCTTTAAAGCAGAAGAGGGGACGTAACAACATCAAGATCATGTTATAATGGGACAATATCTCCTAGCTGATTCTTGGGTTAAGAAGCTTCCTCTATATGAGTTTCTTCCTCAGGGTATTCATTTTTAGAGGGCATCGGTTCCCTTAGGTCCTACAAATCTCCCATATCTTTAGTGGATGGAAATTTTTTTGTATGGCTAGAACTTCCAGAAGAGGCAGACCGGTCAATATTTTTTCCTTCAGAGTTTCCATATTGGTCCCTCTCTTCACAGAGTGTACCCAGATTTTCCAGTACTCAGGCCATTTCATCCTCATATTCCTATAAATAATCACTCTGCGGGCTTAGAGGGGGTGTATGAGATGACCCTGCCTCAACTATCAGATTTGGGGTATGTTGTATTGAGCTTCTCCTCATAGAGCGTCCTTGTTTTACTGGGCCAGAGGCTAAGGAAGGAGTCTTCCTTTTTCTTTTCTTTTTGGAATTGTCACTTCTATTCTCTATTGTTCATCTATTTGTCACTTCTATTCTCTATGCCTCAATTCCTTTTTCTATTATTTTTGGAATTGTCACTTCTATTTGTGTTATCAATGTTTCTATCATCTATCCATGTCTATGCATTTGGATTTTCTTTTGGTTGGGCAGGGTTTACATAGTTGTCCCATGTCAATTGGTAATGTACTAAGTCATGGATAATAATTAACTTGATCAGGAAATGGTGGTTGACAACAAAATATGTATATTTAGCCTTCCTAACCCAACTAGAAATATCATGCAATAAGGAATTAAAAAATAATGGCAAGTAAACCATAATTTTCTGTTTAAGTATGGTTAACAGTTTAAGTTGTCGAGTTTTTACCATGTATTTACGTCCATCACAAGTGATGTACCTCTGAACAGTGGTTGCCAATTCTCTCCATAGTTACCTTAGATATGTAGGATGGATTCATTTTCCTTTGCGAACAAATTTTTCATATGGGTCTTGAAATACTACGACTACGTCATGAGACAAAAAATGCTTATCGGTCCATTTTGTGCCTTCTGATAGAAGTCCCAAGACCTCGGTTAGGATTTCATCAGGCACTGTTATATTTCTACCTCTTATAGTTATGCGTCCACCCTGAAGATTTTGCAGGAACTCAGGTGTTATTTCAATATTGAATCCCTGTAATTTGACCAAATATTGAAGCCAACCAGCGTGCTCAAGAACTATGCGAGCCTGGTCTGTTAATCGAAGTATTGTGGGTTCATTACAAATGGAAAATTTTCCCATGATTTTTGTGCTTCATGAGCCAAATTCACACTTCTGCATTCAATTCTCATTGCTTTTTCAGTTTGGAACAACACCAATAAACTACATACAATTCTTTGAAGTTTATTATTTTTGATATAAAGGCCATAATATTATTTGTCGCGTCAACATGTTTCAACAGAGTTTAGTAATTAGTTTGCATGTTGTCCCATTATGCATACATTCCCCCCTCCAACCAAAAAAGGGTGTCCATGACCATAGAGGATGGGAAAAGAGGAAAGGACATTGGGAATTCATAAATATGACAGAAAAATGGTCAGAGCAGCATACATGTGGTAAGAAACAGTGAGAGCTATGAAAATTACAAAAAATGGTTAGGAAATGACCAAAAAAAGGAGTAAAATATACAAATAACCATTATGAGAAAATATTTTCCCTTTTGTGGAAAGATATGAAAAAATGATGAAAGGTGATAGATGATAATGACTATTGATATCAATTGATTGAACATTATTGATATAATTCATATAAAAGTATAATCTACCATTTATATCAGTTAATATAGATGTAGATTCTATTGAAATGATCAATTCATATTTGAAGATGAATCAATAGGAAATAGTGGGATATAGAGTAATTGAAGATATAACATAAAACTCCAATACCATAAGCAGAGCCACTGCTACCAATAGGCATCCATATCCTCAAGAGCGTTGATTTTTAATGCTAAAAATGAGCCAGAATCCTCTATTTAGGACTTGGATGATTTGTTCATTTCTATAAAGAGATCATTGTGTTGGCATAGTGACCAGATAATTATAGTGCCATTCTCCAGGGTATAACAAAGTGATCAGGCTAGCTCATGATGAGAACTCCTATCCATCTAAGAGTTTAAATGTCTGGAATGCCATTTCCTTTGTGTGGTGGCCATGATGGGAATGTCACTTGTTACATCCTTATGATCATGGTAAGTTGGCTCGTGATGAGACCCCATATCCTCTCTAAGAAGGTTTGCATTACATTTTCATATACACATTATAAATGGAGGGAGGCTCATTAAATTCTTAAGAATTAGGGATGTTGTGAGATTAAACTATATTAGACATTGTTTTATTAAGTTACCATATTCATGGTAGTGCCCATACTTAAAGAATATCCCTTCATAGTTGATGGCGTGATAAAAAAAATTCAAGCCTTTTCGATTGTTAATGTAGTATGCTCATTCCTTAGATAGTTCTAGGACCACCAAAACCTTAGCCATCCCCATGTATCCATAATCATGAAATGATTTTTTTACCTCATAAAACAAAACACAATGAATTATCAATCTCCTTGATGGATTCCTTATACCAAAGAATCAGAGAAAGGAATGAACATTTTTATTCATATGGGAGTGAAATCAAGTTGGGCCAAATTATAATTAAAGTTGAGGCACCATGTTTTGATAAATAAGGCTTGAGATCCCCATTTCCATTGATTTATAAGAATATTTTTTTTATATCCTCTATAGCCATCAACATCCATACAAGCCAACCTTCAATGAGGAAAATAAAATGTGGCATATATCCCAGAAGTTCACAAAATTTTCCTCAATCTATGTTTTAAGTACAAATACTCCCATTATTATACTTGGTAACCTACCAACAATTATTGATTCTTCTAGCTCCATTATCTCATCAAGTTTCATACTGCCTCTAAGTAGTATATTGATGAATTCCACTTTTCACTTTATACACTTCCTTGATTTATGAGGGCTCCATAGTATTCCTATTTCCATGTTTTCCTATGCAAAGGATCACAAATAAGTGGAGGAAATTCCACTCAACAACTTAATTTTTAAACCCATTTGAGTAAAGGTACCGGATCATTACTACCCGCAGCTAAAATTTTCATAGTGGGATCATCAGGTACTTGTTGGAAAAAATACTGTTTGGTGAGTGCTTTATGATAAAGACATACCCGATGTCCATTCACCCGAAAGGAATAGTCAGACCCATCGATGGTGGTCAGAGTTAGAGTGTCGTTATTGTCTACCTCTTGAATTTCATATGGGCCAAACCACCTTGTCTATAATTTACCTAGAAATTCTTGGAACCTGGAATCATAGCGGAGTGCCCAGTCTCCTTCCTGAAACGTCTTTTTTTTTTATAAGCATGTCTTGCCACTTAGCCCTTTGCTATTGAATAATTGTGGTGTGTTGTGGAACAAGTAGCTAAGCTTCATATAATTCATTTCTTTGTTAAACTCATTTAGTTTTTGCCTCTGTCAGGTCTAGTCCCACATTATGGGTTGTTTTGAGAGTCTTTATTTCAAATTCAATAGGAAAAATAGGTTCTTCTCCAAATACAAGTTGGTACGGGGAATATCCAGTAGTATTTCGCCATGCTGTGTGATAAGCCCACAATGCCTCTAGCAGTTTGGTAGCCCAATCCCACCGATGCGTCAAAATTTTCTTTTTCAAAAGTTCCTCAATGATTTTTTTAGTGCTTTCAACCTGCCCATTCGCCTGCAGGTGATACAAAGAAGTGACTCTCTGTGTGACATGGTGGTTTCACAGAGTCGTTGTAATCTTATTTCCTACAAACTATGCCCCTCCATATGTTATCAATTCCCTAGGTAATCCATACTACACAAATAATTCAAAAAGAAAATTAATTACAGTTTATTTGGTAGCTCTTGGGAAAGCTACTGTTTCTACCCACTTTGCTACATAGTCTGTAGCAACCTATATGTAGGCCTTCTAGTTTAATGGCAGATTGAATGGGCCAAAAAAAATCTAATGCCCACTATTCTAAAGGTTCTATTACCAATTTTGGTTGTAATGCCATTTCGTCAGTTTGACAAGGATGACCCATCCTCTGGCAGCTATCACAGGCCTCGACATATTTCTTAGTGTCTCTAAATATGGTGGGCCAATAATAGCTCATCTGTAGTATTTTATGCCCAGTGATGTGATTTTCGAAGTGTCTGCCACAAGTCTCGTCATGTTAGGTCTTCAGGATGTTGTAGATTTCATCTTCTTGAGTGCACTTGCGTATGTGCATATTAGATCCTGCGTGAAAAATGTATCCATCGATCCAATAAAATTGGGCGCTACGCTGGAAAATTAACTTCCTCTCCTCTGTTTTTAAGTGCATGGGTAGTTTTCCTACAGCCAAATAATTTGCAATATCTACATACCATGGAGCTTTAACTGCTACAACAAAAATATCTTCATCTGGGAACTGATCATCCACAGCGAGTGGATCATTTGTATTAGGAACCCGTGACAGAAAATCTGCAATTGGATTTCCTTTCTGGATGGTCTTCAAAGGTAATAAAAAACATATGCAAAAGTAACAACCAATGGGTCACCCACCCATTATTTACTGGTTTGTTGGCTAATATATAATTTCAGAGTGATCAGTGTATAGAAAAATCTGGTAGCCTGTTATATAATGTCTAAATTTATTTATGGCATAAATTACAGCTAAAAATTCCTTTTCTTTTACTGTATAATTAAGTTCAGCAGAAGTAAGATTTTTTGCTGATATAGTAAATAGAGTAGGGATTTTTGTCGTCTTCTTTCCTGAGGTCATCACCTATTTTTGTATCTAATGGATCTGTAGATATATGGAAAGGTAGCTCCCAATTGGGTTCGCGCAACTTTGGAGCAGTGGAGACTAGTTTCTTCAAATCTGTAAAATCAATGTCACTTTTGTGAGACCATATAAATTCAACATTTCCTATTAAAGCATACAAAGGCACAAAAATTCGTGAAAAATTATTTATAAATATACGATAGTATCTTGCATATCTAAGGAAGCTATGTACCTTTGTCTTATTGCAAGGTGTAGGTAGTACAATAATTACCTCTATTTTTGTTGAGTCTACATGTATTCCAACCGCAAAGATGTATTGCACTAGGATTGCGCCTTATGTCGTCATCATGTGACAATTTTCACTACTTAAACACAACCTGGTAGCAATTTATCGTTCCAAAACTTTCTTCAAAGTCTCTAATGCTTGCTCGAAATCATCCTCGTATGGGGTGAATTCATCCATGTAAAATTCAAGCTGCCCATTTAACAGATTAGAAAAAATACTGAGTATGGCCCTTTGAAATGGGGCATTGGATAAACCAAAAGGTGACACTCTGTAAGTAAACATACCCCATGGGCAGGTAAAGGTAGTTTTGTCTTGTTTTTCAGGGGCAATTTGGATCTGATTATAGTCGCTGAAGCCATCATGGAAGGAAAGGAATCACTTTCCTACCAATGTATCATGGACTTGTTTAATAAATGGAAGAGGGAAGTGGTCCTTCTATGTGGTTTTGTTCAATTCCTTGTAATCCACACAGATTCGCCACTTCTCGTTATTTCTAGGAATAACTACCAATGGAGAGACCCACTTACTGTCCAAAATGGGATAAATAAAATTCACGTCCAACAACATATGTACCTCTTATTTTTACAATGTCCTTGATGTGTGTATTTAATCTTCATTGAAGTTTTTGGGTAGGGCGGGCATCCTTTTTGGTGTATATATGATGTGTACTCAATTTTGGATCTATTTCGTTCATGTCTGGGTAGTCCCAAGAAGAGCCCCTTCATATTTCAATAGAATTTGAATGAGGTTTTGTTGTTGGTCACTGTCCATATTGTCATTAATATTAAAAATCTTGCTCAGGTCAATCTCAACAGGCCTACTGTAATGAATAATAGTTGTTGGTATGTGTTGGTCATCACCATATTTCAAAGGGCCTTCCTAGGCTTCATTCTCAAGAATCTCTTTCAACATTTGACATTTCATGTCATTTCCAATAGTTGATTGGTTTATGAGATTATTAATTACATCATCTTCAGTCTGATTCTTGAACTCAAGTGCTTCTGCTACTGTAAGAGGTGAACATATGTTTTCTTCTAGGTATGTAGGTCGATGTTTATGAGTTTTTAGGATGGGAACACTTGGCTTAGCTGGGGGATATAAAAAAAAGTTTTTTACATCATTCCCCTTTATGATGGTCATGATACCAGTACGATAGCCTATGTAAGCATCGATTGTTACTAACCAAGGTCCTCCCAAAATTAAAGGGTGTCCATATAATCGGCTTCTTGGGTTGATAACTAGAAAATCGACTTGGTATTCCCATGAGTCAACAAAAACCATGATATCCTATAAGGTATCTTCTGGTTTAATGAATAAATGATCAGTAAGTTCCAACAAGGTGGTGGTTGGTTCCAGAGTTTTGATACAGGGTGTTTTGTAGGTTTCTGTCATGAGAATGTTAATGGTTGCACCTAAATCAACTAGTTTTTTTGGAAAAGAGCGGCCATATATTTGAACTGTGACTATGGGATTCCCTGGATATTCATATTTTACTGGCGTTTCTCTACCTATAAGCAGATTAGATAAGGTCCCTATGACATGGACAGTTGTGAAATTTTTGGCTTCCTTACAAGCTTTTTCGCACATAGTTCTTTAATCATTTTACCATAAATAGGAATGCCTTAGATAGCCTGGAGGAGAGGAATTTTAATAGATAGGTTTTTAATTTCCCCTAAGAGTTCAAAGTCTAGATAAAAAATTGGTTTGGGCATTATTAATATTTCAGGGAACAGAAGAGAAGTGATGATAATTTTTTTAGGATCTTGCTGCTCAATTGTGTCTTCTCCCTATTTTATTTTTGTATTAGTCGCAGTAGAGGATTTAGTTACGGTAGGTGTTTCTGTCTCATTTTGTTGTTGATTTTTATTTTCATCAGTGGTGATCGTGTGTCCCAATCTTAGCCTAAGTTCATTGCATTCCATCGGTTTTATTTCAGGATCTAAACTTTCAACAATCAATATCAACTGAATTGGTCTGTTATTAGGATTTGGATTTGGTTGAGGTGGCAGTTGGGGGTGCATAAGAGGCTGTGGATTTTTCCATAATGGATATGGAGATGGTAAATTTTATTGATGTTGAGGACACATCCCCATAGGTGGATTATTTATTCCCAGGGGTCGCTGCTAGTTTGAGAACCAATTTCAATTTTGTGACATGGAGGTAGCCCATTAGAATGGGTATGGATTGTTTTTCCAGAAAGGAGTAGAATTTTTCCAACCAAAATTTGGAAAAGGTTGGCTTGGTCAGGGTGACATAGGAAATGATTGAGATTTCCAAGTGGAGAAAGGTGATTGGCCTTGAAATGTTGTTCCATAATTCTATTTTTGATTAAATTAAGGAAAATAAAATAACAGAGAAGGGTCTTGTGACATACGCATGGGTCGGGCTTGCCAGTGTTAACGTTGGCTCATTAAGTATCCGGGTTCCGTCTCCTCTTCTTCTTCTTCTTTAAAAACTGCCTTTAATCCCGAAAGTGATGGACACTGTTTGATGCCATGGTCCTTAATGCAGATGGCACAAGTCTAAACTATTTCTATCAGGCACTCCCTCTCACTATACTTCTTTCGGGATCATGGACAGAAAACAACTAAATTCTATTCTGCTATAGCTTGTTTCTCTTTGGCTTGTAGGACGTCCAACTATGTCATGAGGGTGCCGAGGATATCGGTTTTGAAATCTTCTAAGATATTTTTGACCTCTATCCGAGTTATGCTACCACGAGCAACTTTATTATTTCTGGTGATAATATCTCGTTGTAATATTTCCAATTTTCCACAACATAATTAGAATATTAGAGTTCTTAATTTTCCTAGTTAAATAAGTAAATAAGAGGTTGGAGGGACCCACAAATCCCATAGATGAATAAAATGCACTTTTTATGTGTGTATGTGGATATTTTAGAGCTATATCTACATTATGGAGTAGTTGAGCATCTTCTTAAATGAAAGGAGAGTGGATATCATGGATATTTAATGTAAAATCATGAGGATCTTGGAGGAGTTTAATTGAGATCATAGTGCATTCGAAGTAATATCATAAAGAACTTATGATGACATAGTGGAGGAAGTGGTGCATCTAATGCACACATGATGGAGAGAGTGGGAATTAAATGTAGACTTGATGGAGATCATGGAGAGACAATGCAGTCTTCATGGAGTCTAGTGGCCACATAGGCAGCGCATTTATGAGGTGGGCCTAGGCTATGAAAGGCTCACAATATATCTAATGAATATGAAGGCATAATAGAAGGAGGATTTGGATTATTATTTCTGATCTGTTTAGATCTAGATTTTTTTCATTTGACATTTCTATGCACGCTTATGCTATTTAGCTAAGTCTGCAGTGTTGTTTAGCACAAGGTGTTTCCGAGCACAAATCCCACCCTTACCCATGGGGGACTTCGAGTGCCTACTTCGGGAAGGTTTCTATTGAGCTCCATTCATCATTAGGCATTGGTTCCATCCTCAGAAGCACTTATATGTGCTTCGAGCTACAGGAACAATGCAATTCCTGCTCAAGGGTTTGAGAGGTGGTGGTTTTTTCTAGCACTTCATCTAGGAAACAGGTGGAGAATGCATCCTTTCACCTTGTGCTTCATGTTCAGCCTTCCAGGAGTTGTATATCCATATCCAAAATTTAGGCCATTCTATCATACCTCAATGCAACAACAATACCCTCAAGGATTCTAGTTCAGTCTTGAATATCTATTGGAGGAATGAATTTTACAGTATTTTAGCTAGAAATATTGTGAGGGACCAATCCTCACTTTGCATTCACTTTTTCCACCATTTTTTATCTTATTGGAAATATTTAGTAGCAAAATAGAGATCCTCCCTCCTTGACAACGTAGTTTTTGTCCAATAGTTGTGTAGCAGCCACTGTATTCAGTGGAGAAGTTTGGAGGAGCTGGATTTTGAGCTTTTAGCCCAGGGATCTAGTGAAGGGATTAGCCCTTCAAGCATAAATATTATTTTTTATCATATTGCAGCCATCCTTTGTCATATAGTACTTCAGATATGCATACCCAACGGTGTATATGTGAAAGCACTAAGAGGGTGATTTTCTTAGATTGATAGATCTAGAAAACCCTTTCTAGGTTATCTTGGCCAGAGAAAATTTTAAGGATGGAAATTTATTTTAAAGTTTAGAAACCTTGGCGAATATTACTAGATTCTAATATAAAAATTATAAAAAATTTGGCAATATTTCTATAAAAATATTTAGGTTTAAAATAATTTTATATTGCTATGTATATTTTTTGGGCGATTTTTCCAGTAAAATAAATTTATACTATAAAATTTGGGCGAATATGTTTTGGAAAAAAATGAAAATTGACGAATATGTTTTTATAACAAACATGGAAAATTAGCCACCTACAAATATTAGCCCATAAAATTTTCCCTGATCTTGGCTGTCCATCATAGAGCCTAGATCTATATTTTCAACATCATCGGAGCTCCCAAACTCCCTAGATCTACATTTATATTTTTCTGGCAGTTGTGGTCCCAGCAATTGCGGCAGGGACAATGCAGAATCCATTCTGGAAGTCCACCAGGTATGTAGTCCCTCTTGTGGGAGCATTTCAGGGTCATTGTAGGCCATCTCTTTTTCTTGAGTGACTCATATTTTGAGCACTATTGTAATTGTATTCCATGTCCTATATAATAACATGGATCAGCTATTCTTTACATTCTGAAGTTATCTTTAGATTAATTGTTTACTTTTCTGTTATTGATCTATTGTGTTTTCGTATTATTGCATTCTCCTTTTTGTGATATTACAGTGGTATCAGAGAACGATCTTTGACTCAGCTTGTGGACACTTCATCTTTTGCATCAAAATAAGAAGCAGATACTAGAGATCCACCATGAAGGAGGATTGTAGTTTTTCAACTCTTCTCTTTAGATCCCTGCAAGATCTCTCCAAGGAGGTAAAATTAGGAGAGAAAGGAAAAGGAAGGATCCATGGATAATATTTGAACATGAAGGTCCAAGCACTTCCTATCAGCATGAGAAGCAACCAGAGAAGCAAAGAGCTACACATCATTCTACTAGATCCACTTCCTTTGATAAGAAAGAGGACTGGTCTGAATATGAAGGAGACTTGGGGCATGAGACCCTAAGTAAATATATTTTTGAATGCAAAGCACAACCTAGAGCTTTGAAGGAGAACCTCTCTCTCCAATAGTTCATGCAACTCAAAGAAGAAATAAGATCACAAAGCAGCAATAGAAGAAAGATGCATAGATTTTTCTTTCCTACTTTTGATGGAATTTCCACAAGTACAATGAGGGCTTGGAGGGAATATTTAGCTACATTATTTTTGAAATATCCTATAGCAGAAAGAGAGGATGAGGAGTTTATAGAGCTGCACCTAGAATATGAAGCAATAGATTGGTGGTTCTGTCACTTATCCCATATGAAAGTATCTGTTTATGAATATTTTATTCAAAGACTTAAGAAGAGGTATGGTAGAAAGAAAACAGGGACATCTCACATAATGGAATCCCCTATCATTTAGGAGATAGTACATGAAGAGCCCAACAAGGATGTCCTCATTATCACTCAGGAGGATGAGCCTCTACCACTAGCACTAGTTGCGGATGTACTTTCATCAGGAGGAGGATCACTTGTATCTTTGCAAAATGGGCTTGAATTCTTGACATATGGAGCCCTATGCATGATTCTCGAGATGCATGAGGAGGAGGCAGATACCAGCGTTGGTACAGTTGTAGAAGAGAAACCATCATCATTACTAGAATTTGGAGAGACTATTGAACTGGTTGGAGGAAATCTTGTGGATATGCAATATGTTCCTGAGATTCAGCTTATCCAAGGTTTGCATATACTTTCTTCTCATATTATTTCAGTACCTCATATTGAGATATGTGATACCATTCCATCATGGAAAGTGCATAACCAAGGATTAGATCACCTTGCTGATTTGGAGCAACAAAATGTCACTATACAGAGGACCTTTGATTTGATCAAGGAGAAGAGGTATTGATATCCCAGTTTTTAATGTTTTAGCTACACCGAACACTTTGTGTTGAAGTGTGTAGTTGCAGAAGATGGGAGGAGAAAATTCCTATTCAGTACAGTGCCAAACTATGAGTTTAACATTGTATGTGGCCAGGAGACAACACATGCATCATCATGCATATCTACATTGATTTCACTTAGAAAAAGTTATGAGGAGAGGGCCCCATTATTCTTGGAGAATTATGAAGGTAGCTTCATTCATGAAGCACTGGAGCGATATATGATATATGGTATACATATATGGAGAGAAATTTCCATTATCAAGATGAATTTTCCTTGATGAGAATCTCACAGCTCAAAGAGGGTTCTTCACCTACAACATGTATGGAGCCTTATGGTTTTTCAATTGGTCATTGATGAGATGATCTCATGGAGAGCCCTCATGGAGAGCCGTTATGGAGGTGCACTACAAGATTTCATGGAGTGAAAAGCTATTCAGTTGGAGGATCTTGGTTTTCTACATTGGGAGGATACCAAGATTGAGCTTGGCATGATTCATCATCCACATTGGCATGAATGGATCCAAATGAGGAGCAGGATATTTCCTCCCTTCTTTCAGATGCATGATATCGAGCAGCAAGAAGCATGGTTGTGCTGGTTGCTTTTGGGTAAGTATGGATACTACCCAACATCTCACATTTCAAATATCCATGCCATACATATCACTGATGAAATTTAGCAGCAAGAGGCATGGTTGCGTTGGTTTTTGATGAGAGACTTTGGACACCTCATGATGTATCTTATGTCCATGTATTTTCTTTTGTTTGGCATATGTCTCATGTATTTACATGTATTTTTGTTTGGGATATATCTCATGTCCATGTATGTACATGGGTTTGGGAGAAAGCATAACTCTCACATGATGTGGCATAAGGGAGCTTATTTTTATTGTTATGATGAGACATTCCACATGTCCATTAGTATGTTTTTGTTCCATGAATTTCATCATGAGGATGTAAGGAGGAAGCAAGAATCCTTGTTGCTTTGGTTACTATTGGGAGAGTATGGGTTGATTTCTTCCCATACATTACATGATGATGATAGAGGATGGAAACAGGAGGCCTTACAACGTTGGCTTCTATTAATGATTATGGTCATTGTACTTGGTATAATGATGATGTGATGGGGAAGCAAGATGCCTTACTACTGTGGCTTATATTAAGAGAATATGACCACTACATTTGGGACAATGATGATGTGGTGTGCTAGCAAGAGGCATTGTTGCGGTGGATTATATTGAGAGAGTATGGATCTCATATCTATATTGATGATGATTTGGCATGGAAACAAGAGGCATTGTTGTGGTGGATTCTATTAAGAGAGTATGGCTCTCTTACTTGTTTTCATGATGATCTAGCTTGGCAGTAGGAGGATTTACTGCATTGATTTTTATTGGGAGAATATGGTTTGACATTTTATATGTTCATTCATGTGTCTCTACTTCTTTTTTTCACTATGTTGATTTTATGTTTAGATCCTACATGGCCAACAGGGCTAGTGATGAGAGCATTGATAGATGAAATCTACTCTATGTCTCATGGGTTGGAGAGATATTTCATGAGTTGGGACTTTCCACTTTGGGAAGGAACCACTTCATTTCATGTATCTCATGTGTAGAGAAGTTCTTTGGACACCATTTGGTTTCCACTTGGAGATTCGTTGATCAGGATGGGTATCTAACTTTTCAATTGGAGGCAATTCTATACATTCTAGAGAGGCAGCTTTGGAGAGGGACATGCATAACACATTTTGACAGATGGGAAGGCCTTCCATATGAGGTTGCCATGTGGAGGGAGGATGTTTCCTGTAGCATCCACTTTTGTAGTTTCTTGAGGACAAGAAATTTTTTTTCGAGGAGGACTATAATATTCCCAATTTTCCACAACATAATTGGAATATTAGAGTTCTTAATTTTCCTAATTAATTAAGTAAATAAGAGGGTCGAGGGAGCCACAAACACCATAGATGAATAAAATCCACTTTTTATGTGTGTATGTGGATATTTTAGATCTAGATCTACATTGTGGAGTAGTGGAGAGACTTCTTAAATGAAGGAAGAGTGGAGATCATGCATCTTTAATGTAAAATCACGCGGATCTTAGAGAAGGTCAACTGAGATAATAGTGCATTCAAAGTAAGATCATAAAGCACTTATGATGAGATAGTGGAGGAAGTGGTTCATCTAATGCACACATGATGGAGAGAGTGAGAATTAAATGCAGACATGATGGACATCATGGAGAGACAATGCAGTCTTAATGGAGGCTATTGGCCACATAGGCAGCGTAATTATGAGGTGGGCCTAGGCTATGGAAGGCTCAAAATATATATAATGAAGATGAAGGCACAATAGAAGGAGGATTTGCATTATTATTTCTGATCTATTTAGATCTGGATTTTTCATTTGAAATTTCTATGCACACTTATGTTGTTTATCTAAGTCTACAGTGTTGTTTAGCAGAGGCTATTTCCGAGTAGAAATCCCATCCTTACCCACGGGGGTCTTTGGGTGCCTACTCTGGGAAGGTTTCTATTAATCTCCATTCATCTTCGAGAATTGGTGCCATCTTCAGCCACACCCATATGTGCTTCTAGCTACAGGAATAATGCAATTCCTTCTCAAAGGTTTGAGAGGTGGTGGTTGTTTCTAGCACTTCAGCTAGGAAACCAATGGAGGATTCATCCTTTCACCTTGTGCTTCATGTTCAGACTTCCAGGAGCTGTATATTAATATCTGGAATTTAGGCGATTGTATCATACCTTCATGCAATAGCAGTCCCCTCGAGGATTGTACATTTCAGTCCTGTAGATCTATTGGAGGAAAGAAGTTTCCAGTATTTCATTTGGAAATCTTGTGAGGAACGATCTCCTCACTTTGCATTCACTTTTTCCAACATTTGTGAGCTGATTTGACATATTTTGTAGTAGGCTATAGAGCGCAAAACTCTAATACTGCCAACCAAACAAAAATATGTTGTGATTGCAAAGCGTTCTAATAATTCCAGCTAAACAAAACTCTATTTTTTGCACACAAATAGCTATAACTATGCGATATCAAAAAATCAATAATTAAAATAATTGTAGATATATCAAAAGAAATTTGTTAAGGATTTATGCCAAGTGTTGTAACCATTTATGAATCTACTAATTTACCTATGTATATTTCTAGGGTACAACAACCTATTTTAAATAAAGTATATTTTTCATATTAGAACATTATTGTACCAAATACAAAAAATCAATTGGTGACTTACAACGGTGGCTAAAAGTATACTCTTTCCTTGTTTAAATGTACTTATATATCACTCATTCAGCATTTTTCTCTATGTCCAATTGAAAGAAACTAGAAACTAATTAATTATTTACTAATATGTCAACCACATGGCTCTAGTTAGAGATCGATATGCATTTATAAGCATAATTAGATCACTCGGGAAGTAATTTTATTCTAGTGAAGGGTTCCAAGAAAAACATGAGTGTAACCAATATAATATGTATATCTGAAATTTATAATGTGGTTGTTGTAATAGAAAATAGCGAGAATATCCTGAGAAATATAGCTATAGCTGGAATTATAACCAATGTGAAATGTTCCCATGCTCATACATAGTGTCTGATTTTCTATGATGCTATAAGATGCGGGATACACAACATTCAAGCAATTAATTTATGCCCAAGAATCAGTCCAACAGAAAATTTGTGGAGTACCACCAGGTAGTGATCCAAAACATTAACAATAGCACTAAAATTAATCACTCACACCAAAAAAATCCACAAACATATATTAATTTGCATCAATCCAATAAATATGCCATAAAATGAATTTTAGTGTTGTGTTGAAAGAAAAAAAATTGAGAATAGGACATTAGAACTTAATTATCAGTTGGGTGGTTTGCAAAAGCAAATGGGATTGTGTTTGTAATAGACAAATTGCATTCTAATCTACAATTTACACACATAAATTCACCAACAAAAGAAAGAACACAACATTTAGACAACCACATAATAGACATAAGGATCTTACTGTGGAATCGCAAATGGGAAAAACATAATTTGATGGGAAATTTATTATGCTCAAGAAATTTCTAGAAAGGATGAGATATGCAATACAAACAAATATTTCGGTGCATTCTTACTCACTATAATTTTTTTCTCATATTGCTTTGGATAAGTGACAACCTTCTACTCATGCATGGACAACCTTAATTTCTCCTTCATTTTCTAACCTTCAAGTATGTTTCTTCTTCCTGAGGCCCGATTCTTCTGATATTGTTGTTCTTCCTAAGCTACATGTTCTTTCATATATCTTGCTCTATCCTTTGTCTTCTGCCACATTGTTTTAATAGAAACGTCTTGGAAGGAAAATCATCAAGATGATTTGTTTCATCTTCCATGGCTTTGGCTTTTGGACATTTAACTCAAAATTTAATTTTTTTCCAAATTAAATTTCCATTACAAAGTTTAAAAAGAGATATTATTTAGATGATCCATTTCAGATCAAATGTTGACAAAGCTAGTGATGGGATAACCAAAAGTTAAATGCTAGAATCCATATTTTTTCTGATTGTACGATCATGTAAAAATGAACAAGTAGTTTCCTTGTAAACCACTGAAGACGAATACAGAGGAGTAGTGAATGTTGGAATTGAGGTAATTTTGATTCGCAACTTAATGGGAGAGCTTAGGTTTTCTCATACGGAATCTACTAGAGTATATTGTGACAATCAAAGTGCAATACAAGTGGATGAGAATATTGTTTCACACAGCAATATGAAAATATTACCCTATAAAATTCATATAAAACAATGTTGCAAGCACCCCCCACCCCTTCTATAGGCCACAAAACCTTACTTCAAGTGGGGGCACTATAGAAGCACCCCTTGGAACGTGTTCCCAAAAAATGGAACTGTGCTTCAACATCAATTTTCATGCTCCATGGAAATTTGGAACTACCACACTCTGATGTCGTACACCTTCCTCCAATACATGCTCCAGTCACACTCGCAGGACATTCACTAGATGCTCCCTAGGCGCTTCGTTTAAGTTTGCTACTAGTAATGTTAAATTCTTAAATTCTTCAATGTTTCAGGATGTTTGAGACTGGTTCCACTTCCAACAACGTCAGATTTTATATAAAGAAAATATTCATATCCCATTTAAAATTAGGCATACTTCTTAGTTTTTATAATTTCAGAATCAATAGGATGACATAATTTCATTGGATTCTATCACATATGATGGTATTTGATTTCCATTAATAAAGAGAACCAAGCCCTATATGTACCCCAATGTTGGTGGTGTTGATTGTTAAACTCCTTTGTCACTAACTTACAAAACTCCTTTGTGAAACTCCCTTGTTGGAAGATGAAACTTTATTAACTCATTTCAAAACTCCAAAAATCATAAGCTAGATTTACAAACAATAAATTTGGAAATATGAACTAAGAGTACAAATTTAGAAAATCGAATTTTTTATATTTAATTAGCTAAAATAGGAAATATAACACAACGCTCTCTATGTATGTTCTCTAGTGAACTCACCATGACTTGTTTTATAGATAAAGAAGATTATGTTTTACAGAAATAGAATGGCAACCATCCCTTTGTTAGAAATCTAAACTCAGCCTAGAATAGTGCATCAAAGAAAAATAAGAAGGTTGCTAGCTAAAATTTTATACTCCTTCAGCTCCTTCAACTCATTCACTAGGGCTAAACTTAAGAACTATTCCAAATCTGGACTAGATCTCTCTTTTTAAATACAAATCTAACACTCAAAACTCTCTAATGAAATCACATGCATGCACCCTTTACTTTTTGTACATATGATTGTTGAGCTACTTACATATATGCAAGAAAGCTACTTACAATGTACAAAAGCTAATAATATCTTTGAATTTTGTAGGAACATCCATTATATATCAAAAATACATTAGGCACAAGAAACAACCATACAAAAAAAGTAGAATTTGTTAGTTAATGGGCATATAAAAGATATGGTCTTTTGAGTTCGACCAATAAGGATTTTTAATCTAGCAATATTAGGAACATCAAGATAAGCTTTTCAACCTAGTGTTTTAATCAAACAGGCATTGTGACATTTTGTTATGGACTATATGGTATTTTGAGCAAAAACAGTTTTTTTTTTTAACACCAATGATGTATATCATAACTCGAACGATACTAGAATCGATCCATCTTGAAAAAATACCTATTAATCACATTGTTGGAAATATTGTAAATGATATAAATAACACATTTTCTCTTTCTTTTAATCTCAATATATTGAGCACATCAAGATCAGCTTGTCAACCGATCTTTTTAATTAACATTCCATTTTGAAATTTTCTGAAAGAAAACATGACTTTTTCTATAGAACATTTGTTTAGCACCTATAATGTAAACCATCACTAGAAGGATACTCTAGCATAGATTTATTTAACACCAGAAATATACTCTAGCATAGATTTATTTTAACACAATATCTATTAAGTAAAAAAAGATAATTTTCAATGTAAAGTAAATAACACACTGGCCCATTTGTTTTAATTTTATTTTTTAAGCTATGTTCACTAAGAGAAAAAACTAAAATATATCTAACTATATTTTTCATTTTGTAGTTCTAGATGCATAGACAAATAGAGAGTGTTGAGATAGCCCCCAGCCAGGTTGTACAACATCTTGCTCCTCTTAGTGAAATATGTGTGTAGAGAGAAATTTCTCAAGATGTATGTAAAAGATGCTATAAATATATTTATGTACATAAGATGTATACCAAAGCTTCTATGAATATATTTGTGTACACAAGATGTATAACAAATATTCTATGAATATATTTGTGTATACAAGATGTATACCAAAGCTACTATGAATATATTTTTATATAGGTGTATGTGAGCTGGAATGCATCATATGCAGGATGTGTGCAATAGATGCAGTGAATATAGATAATGTAGAGAATAGAAGTCACTGACATAAACCAATTTTCAATTGAAAAATTAAAAGGCTTGAAATAATATTAGGGACGTATCACCAAAGGTACAGTCATGAAAATCTACATAAAATGGTCATCCAAAAAGAAACACAAGGTACATGTCCTAGGACAACATATTCCCCTTAAATTTGCGTGTGCAAACAGAGGAACATATCTTCTTAGCTTATTTTTCATGTAAATACACAGTTTTTCGACAGTCACATGCTTAGGCTAAACAATTATAGAGCCTTTCATGTTTAAACACAACATATAATCTCATACTAACAATTTCAAAATTTTGGGTATTAAAGGAGGATGGATGAATGGGGGGGAAGAGGAGATAAACCTTCCTTGTTCTCACCCATTCAACTCTTGGACCAAAAATTAATATCTTTACAAGAATAAAGGGAAAGGAATTCTACTGACATGAAAGAGCAAGGAGGAACTTTCATTGAGACTAAGGGGCAAGGCGAGGAAACTCTGGGGCATGGTAGAGAAATGCTTCTATAAGGTAGGGCATGTAGAAGAAGCATTTCTTAAGCATGAGTTGGTTTAAGGTGGGAATATGTCACATGTTTCTATGAAATTCTTGGCACAATATGATAGGTTTCTTCTATTGGAGGTCAATATCAAAGGATCTAAATGATACTAGAGAAGATTCCCCTAGTCATGTAGTGATGTGGAATGTGATGCCTATTTCTCCTCTCTTAGGTTGTTCATGTGCGCATAACAGGCTGCCATAATTACCCTATTTGTATGCACACATTAGTGGGGACATGATTTAGGATCTAAGTTATGTATTTCTTGTTGTAGAAACCTAAGGATCTGTTTCAAGATATTTGTCTCTGGAAATTTAGCTATTGCTTTTTCTCTTAGGGTCACGCTAATCCCCTACAGGAAAACCTGTGATTTTGTAATGGGAAGTATAGTTTAGTTTATTAAAGCTTATGTTTTAGGCCATGTTTCCTTCTAGCATGGGCCTCAATTCGTAAGGGTAATATTTGAAATAGATTGGCGTATTAGTTCAAAGTTCTTCTTGCAGGATTTTAGTTTTAGGTCTTGGATCTGAACCCATAAGCTAGTTGGTAGCCTATTTGTTTCATGGCCCTTTTTTCAATATGTACTTGCACATTATTGTTTATTAATCAACATAAGAAGCATATTCCAAAAAAAATACTTACAATTTGGAGCTTGATTTCCTTACCATCCAAAGTAATTCTTATGATTTTCTTTTCAGTATAACAAATATTCTACATAAGATATTAAAATACTATTTGCAGAAAATATTCATGTTAAGCATGAAAGGGCCATTTCAAAGCACAAATATATAGCATAGGTCGATTAATAATCAACTTATATTCAACTTACAAAATCTACACAAATGGTGCTTATGTAACTGTATATATATGAATAATCATGTAAGATAAGCATATTACAAAATGGCATGAATTAATAGCCCAGCTAGATTCATTGTAGGAAAGCATAAATTCATTAAGATTACACCATCCTCAAAATAAATTTAGCATTCAATCTGGAGCAGGGAGTGTTACAAAAAACTGCAGTATAAACATGAATTTCCATCTCCAAATTCACCAATCAGAAAAATATTGAGCAAGTAATCGCTACACAACACAACCAAGGCACATACATTAGTATGGAGGTCATAATGAAATCATGGTACTGAAACCAATTTTGTTTTCTGAAAGACGTGAAATGTATACGTCCATGTTCTAGACTAATTTCTCTTTTTTCCAAACATGCTCAACTCAAATGAGATTAGAAAAAACATAGCCTTGAAGACCAATTTTAAACTTCGGTAATATTTGATAGATCAGTTTGATCTAAGCCAATTTTAATAAATATACATTGCATTGCAACAAGTAGACTTTGCGAGCTATGGCATAAAAAAACCCACATTTCTCATGCTGACAAAGAGTAGACATATTTCTATAAAATCATAGTGTGGAAAATATTCATTGCATGGTGCCCACCTTACAATTAAAGCAACATAGAATAATCATAAAATAAAATCATGCATTATGTTGAAAATATAGATGCAACCCAATAAATGGAAAAACATGAAGAGATGCATAAACTGATACAATTATACATGTAAAAGAAAAGTCCTGAAATTATGAAACAAGTCATTGGAATTAGAGATCCCCATCAAATCCATCAGGGAAAAAGGATAAAGGGAAATAAAGTTGATGCGAAGCCCTAAATCCCCAAAAGAACATATAGAAACCCAATAGCTGCAAATCCCTACGGAATATACACTAAAGCTTCTTTGCAATTGATTTAACTCTAAATGAATCCAAGAAAATAGCTACAAAGTTAAAATGGGAGAAATAATGCATTGAAAAAATTGTATCTTACTATTTCATAGTCATTTTGAAGCCACTCCTTAATTGTACACAGATTTGGAAATCACTGATGAAAAAAAATGATTTCTATTGGTGAAAAAGGTGACTTATAAAAATCAGTCCTAATACCTACATTAAGCATCAACCAAGGCTTCATCTGTTTGTTTCAAGAGTGTTGGCACTGTTTGTGCAGAGTGAAATGAGAAGCTATCTAGGAATAAATGATTCTAAATAGTTGCAATAACTAATTTTCTAGTTCTTGAAGTTCAATCTGGAATAATTAAAAAAAAAAAACCTTAAAGAATTTACAAACCATGAATATTAATATATACTCAAATAATTTGTGGAAAAACTGAATCTAATTTATGAATTGCAAGAATAAAACTAAAATAATTAATACTTAATAATTATCTACTGAGAAAGATGGATTACATAAATGAACAACAATTTAGTATTCACACTTCTAACTGAAAGTAACAATAACTGATCACTCAAGATTTCCAATAACATTACTCAAAGGAAACAACAATCAATCACAATGCTTGAACTAATTTGATAAATACATGAAGTAATAAAACAAATGCATAAATGTAATGACAACTAAAAGTTATCTCACAGTAAAAGCAAATCATAAAGATCCATACTAACAGTAGTTAAGTTAATTGTAATTCTACAAGTTAACAAAAATGAATAATTGCGAAAAGGAAAAGAAATGAATATGACACTAGAGAATTAGTAGATCTCCTAGTGACCAAGCCCCGAGTCTCTAGAAGTCACTAACGAAAGATACTTAGAATGCGATTACAAAGGAAACATTGTCTTTCTCATTAAATTCAATAATAATGAAACAACATCACCGTAGTGTAATTACTCTCTCTTTAATAATAATTTCAAAATGTAAATTAGAGCTTCCGAGTTAAAAAGTATATAATCTAAAGGAAAAAAAACTGATGATAGTGAACCCTCAAGATCAAGGGATCCTAAGGATTTATCAATTCTCAATTAGATTTCCTTATAAAATAGACTTGATCCTCCTAGTCTTCTGCTAGCCCGTATGAGAAAGACATGGTCTTTCTTTCCTTTTCTTGGCCGCTGCAGTCCCATCGTTTAAACATCAGTTGTTCCATTCAGATTCCTGCACACAAAAAGCAAGTGAAATTTTTTTTTCATTCCAGAATCACACAATTGGTTGATAATTTTCCTTTTCCAGCTTTCATAGTCTTTTCTTCTAGTTTTATTCCAAAAATGAAGATAAGTACATGAAATTCAGTGATAAATCAAGCTAGTATGAGGATAAAAAATATCTTTTCCATGTCCCAACATACTCCCCTGCTTACCTTTTTTCATGTCCTCATGCAATATAATGGTTGAGGTGTAGTTGTGTCAAAGAATAAGAAGGATAAAATTCTTCCTTATATAGCCTAAAACCATTTTTCTATTTGATTATTGCAAAGGCCTGGTTCACATGACATTATGGAAAATCATAGACATGGTAATATCCTTGAGGGGGATACCATATAATAGGACACATGTAATGACATCCTATCCAAGTAGGGCCCATGCATATGATTATATTGTTGTACATGTTTAGCTAAGAAACAACAAGTTTAAAGTTTCGGTAACCAAATGGCTCTCGGTTTTTGACATTATTAGTGGAAGTCTTCCATTTTTTTTTGGTGCCAAAAAATATTATTCCCTAATGTCCTAGAAACACTCCCTTCCTACCTATAGAATACCTTTATGCAATGGTCCTAATTTATCCACAATTCCCTCTTGTTTCATGAATCTTCTATGTTGAATGAAAATAGGAAAGGGTTTCATTGGTTCTCCTCTTACCCATAGATCCAAACCATGTTCCCTATTTTGGAAAATGTTATAGTCCTTAGCCCATTTAATATGATTAGAGGTGAAAGAGGGGAAAGCTTTAAATTGAATGTCCCCAATGAACGAGCTAGGATTACCATCCCGTTCATCCTCCAAGAAAGCATTGTGCAAGTATAATTAATATAGAAGGCGTGTTACTTTCTCCTTTTGTTCCTCACAACATTGGATGAATTGTGCAGTGGTTTTTAATTTAGTTAGCTTTCCAGCCTTGAAAAATTTAATATTCAATAATTGATATCTTTCCAAAAAGAATAATGCATAGTTAGTAGCAGGTGATCGACAATATAAAAGATCAGATTAAAGAGAATAGAAGGGTTCGGTTTGTTCCATGGCTTTTTGAAGTTGGGTCTGCACCTTCTTCAATTTATCTTGATAATGTATGAGACTAGCGAGAGTTTCATCTTTTGTTGTAGTGAGTGTATCGAATTTATTCATCAACTCCTAGTGTATTTGTAAGGGCATCACTTCTTTCTTGTATTGACATGACACCTATTGAGTCTATGTCAATTCAATTTGTAGTTTCAGATTAACAACCTCTCTTACCAAAGGAATATAGTGACGTTTTTCCTCTATTTTTATTTTTTATTTTATGTGTTGGAACCAAGTAAATGTGCACAGTAATTTTAGTTGTTTCTTTGTAAATACAGTGATCGGTATGGACATTCTCCTCGAAATCTGTTTGAACAACAACATCTATGGAATCCACAGGAAATTATATTTGGGTCTTCATTGAAAAAACACAAGGTTGTTCATTTTGAGTGCAAATATCCTTTATGGGACATGGTTCTATTTGCGATTCTATAACCTCTATGGAGCATTTCCTTATTTGGATTCCAATAGTTTCCAATTCTACTTTCTACTTCCAAGCCTTCACTGGTTCAATTCTCTTAATTGTTTGACAGTTTTCTTCAATTCTCTATACTTCTTACTTAGTTTCCTTAATATTTCCTTGTCTAATTTCTTCTCCTTCATGGGGTTTTTAGTAGGATATGGCACATTATCTCTTTAAGGCTCAAGAGGAGCTATACCGATATCAAGGTCATGCTCTAGTGGGACAGTATCACTTTTAGGCACAAGAGGGGTTGTAAAGACATACAAATCATGTTCTAATGGGACAATATCTCTTTCAAGCAGAAGAGGAGATGTACCAACATCAAGATCATGTTATAATGGGAAAATATCTGGAAGTAAGACAAAACCAGATATGCTGGACTTTTAACAACATGTCTATATTTTGAGATATATTTGATTTTGATGATGATGATGATTTTCTCATGTCGAAATTTGGAGGCGTTAGTTTGGGTAGCATGGGTAGCATTTTTTTAGAAAAACAATGCGGTTCTGTTGATGACCACGACAAAAAAGAGGCACAATCTGGTGTGCAAGATTTTGATATTGAAGAGTCATGAGTTGATTTTCAGGAAGGACGTAAAGATGAACAAAATTTTGAAGACAACTTTGTGGAAGTTCACATGCGTGACACCAAAAATAGTGAGAGAAAACATTCTCCTATTAAACCTATCATAACTTTGAGAAGGGAGAGGAGAAGCGTTCAAGCTTTCCATCACTGGGGAAGAAATGAGGTGAAAATACATCACTACCTCACGGCGAGGAAAGTGAAGATGAAACCTCACCTTGAAATGAACAAGTACGGATTCATAAGCATGAAGACCAAAATGAAAGCCTCTGTTACCAAGTTTTTCATGTTTTATTGTAAGCCTAGTTGAGACTAGACCAGCAGGTGTATGTTATTGTTTAGTACCCTTTCTCCATTAAGGGGGAGTGTTGGAAATAATGGAGAAAGCTATAATTAGATTGTTTTTATGGTGAAGATAATTTTGAGATTCTAATCTTAGATCTCAAATCCTAATATCCAGGGAGTGGTTGAAACCATCCCTTTAGTGTGGAAGCATATATAATTGAGGCTCATCTGACTTAATAGTAAGTTCTTGTATGAGTGTGTTTACACTATCCAGGTATCTCACCCGGAGAGCCATTTGATTTATTTAATAGATTGACAGCTTTCAACAGTTGTTAGATTCTCAAATGATACATTGCCACCATTGAGAAATTATATTTAGAGCCCCTCACACCTATTTCTATTTATAGCACCTCACACCAACATAGTGGGTTGGAAATAAAAATGTTCTAAACAAATTCAGCCACACATATTGGTTAGATAGGCATTTCACATTGTACAACATGGGAAGATAAATACTCTAATCTAGCCATATACAACATAGGAAGGTAAATACTCTAATCTAGCCAGATGTTTATGGATGTGATAAACCAAAGAAGCTTGTGAATTAATCAAACTTGTAAGATGTAACGCCTGGTCAAAACAATACTGACCTACATAGAGATTTTTTAGAGATAAAGTACAACAATATACAACATAGAGATTCTTGGGTTCAGAAGCTTCCTCTATATGAGTTTCTTTCTCAGGGTATTCATTTTTATAGGGCACCAGTTCTCTTAAGTCCTACAAATCTCCCATATCTTTAATGGATGGAAAAATTTTGGTATGGCTAGAACTTCCAAAAGAGGCAGACCGGTCAATATTTTTTCCTTCAGAGTTTCCATATTGGTCCCTCTCTTCACAGTGTACCCAAATTTTCTAGTACTCAAGCCATTTCTTCCTCATATTCCTGTAAATAATCAGTCTACGAGCTTAGAGGGGGTGTATGAGATGACCCTGCCTCAAATATTAGATTTGGGGTATGTTGTCTTGAGCTTCTCCTCATAGAGCATATTTGTTTTACTGGGCCAGAGGCTAAGGAAGGAGTCTTCCTTTTTTCTTTTCATTTTGGAATTGTCACTTCTATTCTCTACTATTCAGTGTTTGTGTTATCAATGTTTCTATCATCTATCCATGTCTATGCATTTGGATTTTGTTTTGGTGGGGCAGGGTTTACAAAGTTGTCCCATGTCAATTGCTGATGTACTAAGTCATGGATAATAATTAACTTGATCAGGAAATGGTGGTTGATAATAAAATATGGATATTTAGCCTTCCTAACCCAACTAGCAATATCATGCAATAAATAATTAAAAAATAATGGCAAGTCAACCATAATTTTTTGTTTAAGTATGGCTAACAGTTTAAGTTGTTGAGTTTTTACCATGTCTTGACGTCCGTCACAAGTGATGTACCTCTCAACAGTGGTTTGCAATTCTCACCATGGTTCCCTTAGAGATGTAGGATGGATTCATTTTCATTTGCGAACCAATTATTCATATGGGTCCTGAAATACTACGACCACGTCATGAGACAAAAAATTCTTATCGGTCCATTTTGTGCCTTCTGATAGAAGTCCCAAGACCTCAGTTAGGATTTCATTAGACACTGTTATATTTATACTTCTTAGAGTTGTGCGTCCACCCAGAAGATTTTGTAGGAACTCAAGTGCTATTTCAATATGGAACCGTTGTAATTTGATCAAATATTGAAGCCAGCCAGTGCACTCAAGAACTGTGCAAGCCTGGTCTATTAATCGGAGTATTGTGGGTTCATTACAAATAGATATTTTTCTCATGATTTTTGTGTTTCATGAGCCAAATTCACACTTTTGCATTCAATTCTCATTGTTTTCTCAGTTTGGAACAACACCAATAAACTGCATACAATTCTTTGAAGTTTATTATTTTTGATATAAAGGCCATAATATTATTTGGCGCGTCAACATGTTTCGACAGAGTTTAGTAATTAGTTCGCATGTTGTCCCATTATGCATACATTCCCCCCTCCAACCAAAAAAGTGTGTCCACGACCATAGAGCATGGGAAAAGAGGAAAGGACGTTGGGAATTCATAAATATGACAGAAAAATGGTTAGAGCAGCATACATGCAGTAAGAAACAATCAGAGTTGTGAAAATTACAAAAAAATGGTTAGGACATGACCGAAAAAAGGAGTAAAATAGAGAAAGAACCATTATGAGAAAATATTTTCCCTTTGGTGGAAAAATATGACAAAATCATGAATGGTGATAGATGATAATGACTACTGATATCAAATGATTAGACATTATTGATATAATTCATATAAAAGTATATTATACCATGTATATTGGTTAATGTAGATGTAGATGCTATTGAAATGATAATTTTTTCTTTGAAGATGAATCAATAGGAAATAGTGGGATATAGAATAATTTGAATTATAACATAAAACTCCAATACCATAAGCAGAGCCACTGCTTCCAAAAGGCATCCATAGCCTCAACAGGGTTGCTTTTTAACCCTAAAAATGAGCCAGAATCCTTTATTTAAGAGTTAGATGATTTTTTCATTTCTATAAAGAGATCATTGTGCTGGCATGGTGACCAGATAATCATAGTGCCATTCTCTAGGGTATAACAAACTGATCAGGCTGGCTCGTGATGAGACCTCCTATCCATATGAAATTTTAAATGTTTGGAATGCCATTGCCTTTGTGTGGTGGCCATGGTGGGAATGTCACTTGTTACATCCTTATGATCATGGTAAGTTGGCTCGTAATGAGACCCCTTACCCTCTCTAAGAAGGTTTGCATTACATTTTCATATACAAATTATAAATGGAGGGAGGCTCATTAACTCCTTAAGAGTTACGACTGTTGTGAAAAGTAAAATAATGCCAATAAAAGTTGTGTCCTTATCTCTATATCATCACACCAAAGGGAATTATCAATTGAAAGTGTGAAAAATAAGCCAACATGGTATTGAGATAATGAATCATTTTATGATATTTCTGAAGAGGAGATATTTAGAAAGGCATTATATAGGTGAACCATGTCAGTTTCTAGAATAAAGATACCCATAAAAGGTTTAAAAATAATAATGCTGTAAATTTCACTATTTTTATTCTATATTGGGTACAAAATTCCAATCCAAAAAGATGATCTTCATAGTAAAGCATGTGAGAAAAAAGATGGTTGTTCAAGTAATATTGAATGGAATTCATGCACTCACTGGAACAACAGTTGTTCTTTTAATTGAATAGCATTTGTTCAATGTAATAAACAATAGATGTTTGTTTTATTGAACAATAATGATATGTGAAAGTCATAAAAAATGGCGTCAAAAAACCAAAAAAAGGATCGCAACTATTCATTTTACTAAAAAATAGTTGTTCAGTTGATTGAACAACAATTTTTCATTATATTGGACAACAATTTATTAAACAGACCAAAAAAATAAATTAGAGCTATTAATTTTTCTAAACAGAAGTTGTTCAGTTGATTGAACAACAACTATTCAAAGAATTTGAACAACATCTTCTTGTAACACAAAACAATGGTAAAAGAAAGGGATATCATTATACACGACTATTTCAAAAAAAAAAAATCCACGCATTTATACAATGATGCTTACCTTAAAAACAAAAAATGGAAAATTACGATGAGATGTTAAAAATATATACATTATTTACAGTCGAAGAGAAGCGTATTTTCACGAAAGTAAAGCTACTGAATCATTACTCCCCGCAGCTAAAATTTTAATAGTGGGATCATCAAGTACCTGTTGGAAAAAATACTCTTTGGTGAGTGGTTTATGATAAAGATGTACCTGATGTCCATTCACCCAAAAATAAGAGCCAGAACCATTGATGGTGGTCAGAGTTAGAGTGTCGTTATTTTCTACCTCTTGAATTTCATATGGGCCAAGCCACCTTGTCTATAATTTACCTAGAAAGTCTTGGAACCTAGAATCATAGAGGAGTGCCCAGTCTCCTTCTTGAAATGTCTTTTTTTTATAAGGCTGTCATGCCACTTAGCCCTTTGCAGCTGAATAATTGTGGTGCATTGTAGAACAAGTAGCCGAGCTTCATAAAATTGATTTATTTGTTAAACTCATTTAGTTTTTTCCTCCGTCAGGTCCAGTCCCACTTTCTAGGTTGTTTTGAGAGTCTGTATTTCAAATTCGATAGGAAAAATAGGCTCGTTTCCAAATACAAGTTGGTATGGGGAATATCCAGTAGTATTTCGCCATGTTTTGCGATAAGTCCACAATGCCTCTAGCAGTTTGGTAACCCAATCCCACCGATGTGTCAAAATTTTCTTGGTCAAATTTTCCTCAATGAATTTGTTAGTGCTTTCAACCTTCCCATTCGGCTGTGGGTGATACGGAGAAGTGACTCTCTGTGTGACATGGTGGTTTCGCAGAGTGGTTGTAATATTATGTCCTACAAACGATTCCCCTCCATCTGTTATCACTTCCTTGGGTAATCCATACTGCACAAATAATTCAAAAAGAAAATTAATTACAGTTTATTTTGTAGCTCTTGGGAAAGATGCTATTTCTAACCACTTTGTTATAGAGTCTGTAGCAACACATATGTAGGCCTTCTAGTTTGATGGCAGATTGAATGGGCCAAAAAAATCTAACGCCCACCATTCGAAAGGTTCTATTACCAATTGTGGTTGTAACACCATTTCGTCAGTTTTACCAAGATGACCCATCCTCTGGCAGCTATCATAGGCCTCGACATATTTCTTAGTGTCTCTGAAAATGGTGGGCCAATAATAGCCCATCTGTAGTATTTTATGCCAAGTTATGTGATCTGCGAAGTGTCCGCTACAAGTCTCGTCATGGAAAGCCTTTAGGATGTTGTAGATTTCATCTTCTCACGTGCACTTGCGTATGTGCATATCAGATCCTGCGTGAAAAAGGTAACCATCAATCCAAGAAAATCGGGCGCTATGCTGGAAAATTAACTTCCTCTCCTTTTTTGTTAAGTGCATGGGTATTTTTCCTACCGCCAGATAATTTGCAACATCTACATACCATGGAGCTTTAACTGCTACAACAAACAGATGTTCATCTTATTGAATCTTTAATTAAACTGAGAGAGGGGGGGGTGAATCAGTTTAATACATACATAATATTTTTAAAATTTTCACCAAACTTATTTATAGCTTAATTTGTGAACAGTCTTAAAATGTTGCAGCCACTATTAAATTAATGTGACACCATACTTATGTTGAGAGCAGCAAACAATTAAGCAGATTGAAAGAATCACATCAACACATAAGAAATACACACAGAGACAGTAGATGTAAGTGGAAACCCATAAAGGGAGAAAACCACATCTTATTATTGTTGTGATGCAAAGGAAAGCTCCAACTCCCTCTCACCACTGTTTTCTGCAGGCACGAACCTATAGGAGGCTCTATCCTCAATTCTGCAAGCTACAACTTGCAAGGAAGCACCAACTCCCTTCAATTTTCTGTAGGAACCAACCTACAGGAGGTTCCAACCTCAGTCAGCTACAACTAACAGCTATCAAGCTGCAACTTGATAAGGAAGCTCCAACTTCCTCAATTTATCAAACTGAATGTTTGCTGATTTACCTTAGATATCAGCTCTGTTCTGTAGCTTCTCTTTTTGCTCTTCTTTTCTTAATATTATTTACCTCACTCTTTTGTACTCTGCCTTCTCTATATTTTCTCTCTCTCTCTCTACTTATGCATATCCAGTTAATATTATTTACAGAGTTCTTCACATGACTGTTTGTATTTCACAAATAATTTGGAGTGAAAAGTCATGACTCTTTGGCTTTTGTCTTCTCATTCCTTTTATCTGCTCATTCAATAAATATAACTGTAGGTGCTTATTTTAATATTATAGTGGGATATTTGCTCTCTTTCGGAGACTTTCCAATGCATCACAAACAATAAAAAATCGATTATAACATTTACATTCAAATTACAATGAGAATTCCAGCTCAACTCATTTAGTCTTTTGGCTCGCTGCGCGTTTGTCTTTTATTTGACTGTGTCTGTCTTTTCTGTGACTGTGTTTTATCTTTTTTCATCTCTGTTTGCTCTTCTGTCCTCTGCTGTGATTTAACTGCTGCACACGCGTAACTGAGCTTTTTATGCCAGCTGACTGTAAATCTAGACAAATTCCAACGCTCTGTACATAGTACGTGTCTTGTTGATGTGGCAAGTTCCGCAAGCGGAACATATGTTCATCACAATTTTTTTATATTAATAATCGTCCTCCCATTAAGCCAAGGCATATATATATAACCCACGGACCACGCGGCACATTGCAACAATGTTATATATATATAATCCAACTTCAGCTCTTGGCATAAGTTTAACATACAAACTTCCCTTTTAGGTATGACTTAAATCAATTCTTGGCGTATATAATAAAACCTGTTTAAACATATAAAAACTCATTTCGAGCCCACCTAACATGTTTTCCAATGTAATATGCTTCTCCTCTAGCGATTTTCGATTCCGATTGATTGCAATCGCAAAATTCTATTTGCATGTTCCGCTGCTTTGTTTAACTCCGATGCGATTGACCTGATGCGATGCGATTAATCACAATCGCAAATTCTATGTCTATATATGTTTCCGACACATATCAATTACGGTTCATAAACCTATCGGGTCCGAAATTCTAATCGCAATCGCAAACTTTTTGTTGCATGTTTGTTTGGTCAATTTAGTGTGTCCTAAATTGCTACATTTAATTTGTCAATCCGGGATTCGTAAGCTGACGAAGTGTGGCGCACTATATGTGCAAGATAACCTATCTCTTACTTTTTTTGTCGTTTTTTGGATTTTTGTGAAATTCTAAAAGACAAGTATGGAGACAAATATTCAAGACAACAATGTCTTTCTAATGATTTTCCAAACTTCAAAAGAATTTTAAAAAACACACAGTGACAAAATTAATTCTTCAAAGAAAATGAAATTAAAGGAAATGAAATTGCATCACTACTCTAGTCAAACAAACAATGAACTAATGATCATGAAACTCATTATTCTTGCTGTTGTTCAAACATAAAAGAAACTATGCTGAAAGAAATCCAAAAGTTGCAACAAAGTAAATCTAAATCAAATTACATCAACTTATCTTCTGATCCCTCATCATTAGTCCAGCTATGATTTTCGGAGGTAACCATAAACAACTTGAGTAACCCGATATCTAACTTGCAGAAAGTAAACTAATATCAAACTACACATTCATAATTCAATCCCTCACCATCAGTCCAACTGTGGCTTTCGGAGGTAACTGAAGATGTCATGAGCAATTTAATATTTCTAACTTGCAGAAAGTAAACTAATATCAAACTACACATTCATAATTCAATCCCTCACCATCAGTCCAGCTGTGGCTTTCGGAGGTAACTGAAGATGTCACGAGCAATTTAATATTTCTAACTTGCAGAAAGGAAACTAATATCAAACTACACATTCATAATTCAATCCTCACCATCACCACTCGTGGCTTTCGGAGGTAACTCGAAAATGACACGGCCAATTTGATATATCTAAATCTAACTACTGAAACAAATGTGCAAGACTGAAATAAACAAAGCAGTACTGAAATTAAACAAAAACTAAGAAAAGTAAATTAGCAGCAGAACAATATTAATTCCATGTCATTAGTCAAAAAGTTATGCAAATGCCCGGGCTGCCTATTTATAACCCGAAACAAGAACACTGATCAGTTAACAATAACATAAAACATGAAAGATTATGGACAGAAGCAAGATGTAAAGCATGAAAGATTATAAACAGAAATGAAGCATATATACCATGAAAGATGCAATGTATAAACATGTGAATGAATTATGGCACAATGATCTTAAAGAAATAAAACAAGAACTATACAATAATGCACAAAACCTCAGCGTGTGCAGGGGCCCTCTACACCAGCCTTGGCAATAGACTTCAAGTACGAATTATGCTTGGAAACAGAGTCTTCTTATATATTAAAATGCAGTCATAACAGAAAGGTGATATTACGGCACAGTGGCAACGTAATTACATTACAGAGCTATCTAGAAGCTAATGGAGACTAAAAAAACTAACTCTTATGCATATGCAAACGCATTATTTATAACTGAAGGTGATGTAACTAATTTCCTAAAGTTTATGCTGATACAAAACACGTAAACCATTACGTCCAAAAATCTAGGATCATGGCCGCACTGAGGAGTAAATTTATGAGAAGTGGATGCTGGATTCGGCTTATGGAGCCGTGTACAAGTGTTGATTTGTCTCCCGCAAGTTGGAAACGACCATATAAATCTCCACGTGATGAGAAACAGAGTCCTATCACCGTGGAACTCTACGGTTGACTTCCACTTGGCCACCTTTGACCGCAGCCTCCCTAGATGAATTTGCTCGAGCCAATAGGACACGATCCATGTCCACATCATTTCTAACTTGCCCATGTGGCTCATTTTACCTGAAGACACCTGTAACATAGAGTTTCACAAAATGGCTGCGGAAAGTTGCAGCAGCTGCGGAAAGTGGCAAGATTCCGCAGCTAAATGAGAAAAATCTAAATCAAACAGCAGATACAAAAATATAGTTAAAAACCATTTTCGATGCTCTTTTGCAATTAATATACAATGATATTGACAACTTGGGAGGTTCAGGTGAATGAAAAAGGTCTAGGAAGATGTATAAGAACAATGCAGATTTGAGACTCAACATACCCCCACTATGAAGGTGTTTCATGTCCTCATGCAACCAAAATTTTGATAATCCTTCTTCAGTTCATATGCCTTGACACTTCAGCCAGTACATCCAGCCCTCTCCTCTTCTTCCTTGGTGCTGCCAACATCCTGGGCTTCTTCATTAAGCATCTAAATTTGATATTAACTAGTGCTCTGCTTAACTTCTGGCATTTCTTTTTCAATTTCTTGTTCTTCTTCTGCCATATTCCCAGATGTAGCATGGTATTATCATGAATGATTTTGTCCAATTTACTATGTTCCTTCAATGTCTCATTTTCATTTTTAATGTGTTTATTTAAAAGCTCTAGCTCAAAGACTTCCTGTTTCAGTGATTGGACTAAATCATCCTGTACTGTGTGAGGCTGAATGGACGAAGTACTGGGACCTGTAGCTGCTTTTTCTAAAGATTCTATATAATCATATACTTCCTGCTTCTTGGGGTCTATATCAGGCGTCATTTTTATTGGGCTGTCCCCAAAATGCCGTGAAGGAGAGTTATCTTCAAAATCTGGCTGAGAAGGGCTCACATCAACATCTTGCTGAGAATAGGATGGACTATGTTCAATGTCTGACTGAGAATGAAATGAACCAGGTTCACTGACTGATTGAGAGTGAGATGGACTATGGTCAGCTGGGGACTGTTCAGATGTTTCTTCTCCCAAATCGATGAAATGAGGTCCCTTTATTTGTGTTTTCCTCAATTTCCCCTTAAGTCTGGAACTTCTTCTCACACGCTGTGGACCACTGTCCTTTTGTTTTTGTTTTCCTTTCTCTGTCTTCTTGGCCATAGATGACTGTCTTTGAAGATGAACTAATCTTTCAGATAACTCTTGATGATCTTCTTCTTCGGAAGAAGGAGTTTGATGTATAGCCTCAATAGTTTTTCTCTCTTTTGGTGTTATTGGATTTTTACCCTTAGTTTCTTTCTTCTTCCTCTTTGACAGTATCTCTTCCCTATCAGTTCTTTCAATTGTAGTAGTAGAAGTATTTTGAGTTTCATCATTTGTTCTCTTTCTCCTACTCCTTCTTGATGTGTTACCTTCAAGAATTTCTTGAGTAGGAGTACTTTTAGTTTCATCATTTATTCTTTTTCTCCTACTCCTTCTTGATGTGCTACCTTCAGGAATTTCCTAAGGTTCCTCAAAGAAATTTCTAATCAAAAATTGTTCCCATGTGTCTTTCTTCTCCTTTAACTCTTTTTCAATCAAAATTTTTACAAGACCGTGGTGATATAGATGTGGTTCTACATCCCCTAAATTCTTCTGAATAGTCACAAAAATTTTCTTCAAACTATTTAATAGAAAATATGGGAGATTGAGAGCTTGATTATCTAGAAAATTCATCAGCAAACTGGTATGGTAAATATACATGGACCCAAAACGGCCTTCACAGGTAATGAATTTTTGAACAACCAGCAGAAAAGTAGCCCATTCCTCTTTCAATGCATGAACAGGAATTCCTCTTTTAAAAATAGTTATGTCCATACCTTGGTTTCGTAATATTATTCTCCAGGCTTCATCACTAATGCTTTTACTCTTAAACCAACACTCACCCTCTTGAGGAAGTTCCGTGGCAGTTGCTATAGATGCCTCGTTCACCGCAAACTTAAGGTCTCCAATCTCTACTTCCAGGCCATTGAACGGCCTTGCAAATGATTTTGTCACTTATTTATGGTAGCCTCTGAATTTTTGGATAAACCGCAGCCACTTTGCTTTCTTCAATATATCCCTGACATGCGGATATCCCTCCATGAACTTAGGTCCTTCTGGTTATGCTCTTAGCAATTTACCCATTCTTCTTTCTGCTCTTCAAAAATTTGCCTGCGTGAGGGTTCAATGGAAGCAGAACGGCTGAATGCACAGAAATGAGCACAATTACTGTAGGTAGATATCAGAGAGTGGGTATATAGGCTGTAGCGTAACAGAGAACGAAATGGAGTGAGGCGGAACAGAGAGGGGTTTCGTGAGCATGGAAGAGATACGGTTGTGAGATTAACAGAACAATATGAGGAGTATAACACATCCGGCAGTCTTTTGAAATTTGGTGGCTGCAAAATAAATGTAAGCACATTTAAACAACGGCTATGGATTTTATGCAGCTGAAAGAGCCCGTGGTCAAATCAACTACGTCTCATTGTCACCGGTGGAATATCGGAGTATGAGTGAAGATCGGGGGTTTAATTATGGAACCGTTTGAGAATGAATGCAGAAGGATCATATGGAGATCGTGAAAGGGTTACGGAATTTTTCAATATAATCATTTCACATAATGGATGGAGCTTATGGTTTAGAACTATATAAAAATGTGTTTTCAATGCTATTTGAAATGAATTTTTACTCATACCTTGGAATCTTTGCCTTTTTCCTTGGTCTTCAATTAGTTGCTCTTCATTGGTATCTTGAATGCTCCATGGCTTCATTTTTGGTCCTCATACCTGCATTTTATTTCATGATTATGGAAATAACATCTGGCTGTACATTCTTTTGAAAACAGAGTGGTAGCTGCGGAATCTGCTTCTGGCTGCGGAAACTGGTGTCAGCTGCGGAAACAGATGTCAGCTGCGGAAACTGACACAGCTATTATTTGAGTGAATGGAAATGAACGGATGACAAATGACTAGATGTAAATGGTCATGAAAAAGAATTTTATTGGTGAAAATGGAATGAAATAGATAAAATGAAGTGGAATGGAGTTAAATGAAGTGGAATGAAGTGGAATGGAATGGAGTGGGTGGTCACAAAACTTGTGAAATGAAAGAGAGATTTTTTTTTGGAAAATATAGAGTGTCAGGTGTTCCTGATTTTCACTCTATATTTTTTGTATAAGAATTCCAATCAGTGATTGGTTTTCAGGCTTATACAATTTAAAAAAAAAAGAAAGAGAGATTTTTTGGAAAATATAGAGTGCCAGGTGTTCCTGATTTTCACCCTATATTTTCTGTATAAGACTGTCAATCAATGATTTTTTTCAGGGTTATACAATTTTTTTTATTTTTTATTTTTTTTATTTTTTTATTTTTTTATTTTTTTTATTTTTTTAACTGAAAAGAACAAAAGCTAGGTTGGTGGAGAAGAAGAATTATTCTGTACCAGCCTGATTGTAGAATTTTATTGAAACATTTTGACAAAATCCTCTTTTGAGAGTGGCTTATGATAAACTTTCAATCTGTGGCCATTCACAATAAGAGGAGTTTGAAACTCATCAATGGTCTTGATTCTTACCGCTCCATTGCTAAAGATCTTGTCAATCTCATATGGCCCAAGCCAATGAGTCTGAAATTTTCCTTAAAAATATTTAAACTTGGAATCAAATAACAATGCCCAATCTCCTTCTTGAAACTTATTCTCTTTGATGTACTTGTCATGCCATTTAGCTCTTTGATATTGAACTAGATCAGTTCTTAGAATTGCCTCTTGTCTGATCTCATCTAGCTCATTTAATTTCTCCATTCTATGCTTTTGGGCTTCTGATAAATTCATCCCCA